>PVKB01005597.1:0-90966 GCA_004027205.1 Ctenodactylus gundi | reverse complement strand
GGGGGGGGGGGGGAGCCGTCCTGGGCCTGGGATAAGAGGGAGGGGCTCCACTCCTGCCTGTCTCCAGATGAGATTGTCAGGGTCTGAGCCGCCTTCTACCTTCCATTATCCCTCTGCCTAGTCAGGGTTCCACACTGGGGGTGTGACATGGAGGGGTACATCTGGTGCCTAGATGGCCCTTTCCTCTCTGGCTTCCCCTCTCTCTGCTTCCTGGCTGCGTTGGGGTGAGCATCCTCAGCTACGCCTTTCAGCCAAGGTGTTTGTGCCTAGAAGTGACAGAGGAAGTGACCACAGACTGAAACCTCTGAAACTATAAGCCAAATTAAACCCTGCCTCCTTTAAGTTGTTTTTCTCAAATACTTCATCACAATGACAGAAAGCTGATTAGCATACCAGCCCCACTACCCAGTATCTTAGCCACTTTTTTGTTGCTGGGACAGAATTCTCAACAATCACAACTTATGGGAGTGTCTTAGTTACTTTTTCTTTGCTGGGACAGTATACCTGACATCTATAACTTTGGGAAGGAAAGATTTATTTTAGCTTACAATTTCAGAAGATCATAGCCCCTTTCCAGGGGTGCTTCTGGAAGTAGTGGAATGGGGCTGGAGCTAGGGGACAGAGCACTCCTCATGGCATGACCAAAAAGAAGCAAGTGAGGGAGAAAGGCCAGAACCAGCACAAACCCCTCCAGATTAAATTTTAAGCATTTTCCCCTTGCAGCCAAGCTCCACCTCCCAGCAGTACACAGTATCCATAGGTATATGAGGCTACTGGGGGATACTCCATATCCAAACCACAACAGGGAGGAAAGATTTATTTTAGCTTACAGTTTCAGAAAGTCCCACACAATCCATTCATGGGCAGCCACAAAAGTGGAGGCACAGGACGGGGGTCTAGTGAGAAAAAGCCCACTATGGAGTTGGCCAGGCACGGGTTAGTGTCTGTTAGTGTCTGTGTTCCCCGGTAGCCTCAATAACAATGGCAGGATTTGCCAGTGTGTTGCATTCAGACCTCAACTGTATAACAAATGATTTGTACTATTAATAGTAAACACATCAAAGTTTTCAAGTGAGCTGCTTTTGTTATAAATTGGAGGAGATTCAAGGTTATTCTTTTAATAACATTATTTTCACTCACTTGTGTGTTTTCCTGAGTGGGTGAGACAGGAACGAGGTTAAAGCTAGCTTGCTGATAATTGTTCAACTGTTAAAGAAAAAAGATGAAAAAGAACCAACAGATCTCAAGATACATTAGTGGATGTGGATAACCCATAATGCAGGCAGGGTGGGTATCTACAGAAAGAAGTCACGTGTGTGTTTACATATGTGTATCTGTGCATATGTGTGTTGGGGGGTAGGGAGCGCTTTAGATATTCTTGTTACAAAAATACCCCTGAATGAGGACAGCAATTGTTTGTACCATAATGAAGATTAACTATGATTGAAAGGGAACAATGTAGAAAATACTCGATGCAAAATTCAGAAGGGGAAAGTGCCTTCAGCGTAACACATAAAAAGCCAATGTAAGCCTGGAAGGAAGGCAAGCCAAGAAATAGAGAAGTCTGACTCTGTGCGATGGTGAGGTAGGGGTGATTTTTTAAAAAGATAATGGTTTGAGCAATATCCACTTGTTACAGGCTGAGCCCATTGCTCCCTTCCCAGAAGCTGCCATCTCACTCCTCCCGCCTTTCGCACCTTTATCTGCTTGAGACTAGGCACCTGGATTATGGTCTTCTTGCACCTTGCGTCTCTGCCGCCAACTTGGTGACCTCAGTCTGTGTGGATGGCTCATTCAACACCATGAATGGTGCATTTCTTTTTCTTCCTGTGATGAACCTCCTCTAAAGCATTCCTCTACTTATTGCTTCCATTTTCCTTCTTCCCATCCTCTCCTCAGCCACTTTATGCAAGATGCTGCTCCCACGTGCCACCAGATCAGCTGCAGTTATGTCACCAGTGACCTCATGTGATCCAAGAGTCATTTTATGGCCTTCTCCTCCTTGCCCTTTCTCAGAGACTGATGACTAACAGTGTTGACCACTTACTCTTTTTGGAAACTTTCTTCCGTTGCTTTAAAAGCCAAATATCCAACTAGTTTCTTCTGTGATTTTTTTGTATCCTTGGCAAGCTTATCCTTCTCATTCTCGCCATCAAAGCTGCTCCACTTCTTGCTCTCCAAGTTCTCCCCAGCCTCACTCACCGCTTCAGATCTCCGTAAGGAAATTCGATCTCCACACTTGACCTTTTTTCTCTTAGTTTAAGGCCCCTGGGTCCAGGTCTTGACTTGATATCTTCATTGGGAACTTTCAAAGGCGGATAAAACTCCACTGGCCTCCAACCAAACCCACGATCTTTCCCACACACCTGCTCCTCTTTTAAGTTTCTGTTTTTGAAGAGGGCACTATTGTCCATCTAGTTGCACAGCCAGAAATTTGAGAGTCCTTGTAACTCCTCTGCCCCTCCTATATTCAAGTTACCACTAGGGGTTATTTCCTTTTCCCCCTAGGCTTCTGAGGTTCACCTACTTCTCATGATCTCTGTGGATCTCCAGTTAGTAGGAGGCAGGCCAAGTTCACACAGTTATTAGTCATTTGTAAGAAGTACTGTTGCTGTTTCTGGACTGGGATATTTCATGTCTCTTCTAAGTCCCCTAGGTCCCATCTCCACAGGGCACTGCAGTCATCTTTTTGAAATAATCATCTAATTATTTGACCACCCAATTAAAAGATTCTCCATCATTTCTTCATATTTTTAGTTTTGTTCCTTTTCTCATAGCTGTTCCAACCACTCATCACTTATATATTTATTTATTTATTTCCCTCATGATATTGAAAGCCCCATGAGTACAGAGGATTTGTCACCGGTATGTTTTATTCCTTGCATGAAAAACAGGGCCTGGAGCTTGATAGTCATTCTGTAAGTAGTTTTTGCATAATAGGTTATAACAAATATTTATCGGAAGAATACATATATTTTGTGTAATAGTAATATCAACAACACACCTCCTCTGCAACAGGACCAGATTTAATTAGCTCCTGCAGCTATTATGCAATAGCATGCCTGTATTCACCATAAATAAAACCTGCTACATAAAATTGGAACTATCAAATTTACCAAAATATATAAATTAGTATATAGAATCGAACAACTACTGATAATGGTAGTCAAGGTAACCTGTTCATTTTCTGATTATTTCCTAAAAATAATCTCTTAAGCAGATGCTCCAAGAAGAGAAAAAAAAAAAATCAATGGTAGGCTCCTCATGGTAGGTGCAGCTCAACCTTTTAGCTGACTCCGGGTTACCCTGCGTCTCCCTCAGGCTGAGTGTTCTCTTTTGGAGCTGCTGTCAGGTCGCCCTTCAGAGATGTATTATTAATATCCACTGCCACCAGAGGGCACAGGGACATTCATTGCCTTCCATGAGGAACATGGCTTTCCAAAAGGCAAAACTGGCCACGGTGAGGACGGGACGCAGAGGGTGAGGGTGGACATTGGAAAGGCAGCGGCCTCGGATTTGTGATCCTAGAGCAAAGGACACCATCTCTGCTGTGATGTCTTGTACCACAACAAGACAGGTGAAAGAGGCTCAGGACTGATGCTTCAGTCTTCCTGTTTCCCCAGATCCTCCCCTCTGTGGCATCCCTCAATAATGGCTGAAGAAATTTAGGTCGCTTGTGCCACCTGCTGCCCAGATTGTGAATGACTTGCTGGCATGTCTGACTCTGCTAGGATTAATTTGTTTCAAGCAGTTTTGTCCTGTAGGTGGCTTTCTGACTCTCTTCTCAGTAACGCCTTACAGTACATCTTCCGAGCTATGAATGAAAACAGAGCTGTGACCTGGGAGGGTAGACTTGGAAAACAGGGCTCAGAGGTTCCAAGTGCTGTTCTAACTTCTACCAAATTTTGCTTCACTCTTTGTTTCAATGAAAGTACCATAGGACTCGGAAGGCCCTGACGTGCCAAAGGCAGCTGAGATGTGACTCTGCTCCCCACCGAGCTCAGAGTCTACTAGGGTGGGGGAGCATGTCAGGTACAAAACAAAATTGTTAACATATCAGTATTATGATAGAAATGGCAGAGATGAGACAGGAGATGTAAAGTCCACAGGTGGGAACAGGGAGCACTTGGAGAGAAGATTGATATCCATGCCTTCAGGGTGGAAAAGAGGACTGGCAGTTGGAATAGTCCACTCAAAAAAGTAGGAGGCCCAAACACCTGCAGCCTCTTCTGGGAGCAGCAAGAAACAGGTTGGGGACCACTGTTAACATTCTGTCCCAGGTCTTTCCAGGCTTTGTGAAGGGATGTGTGTTTTTATACACCGATGACTGTGTGTGTGCGTGCACGCGCGTGTCTGTGCCTTACTTTCCTTTCCCAGAGCACCCTACTTTAGAAGCTTCTCCGTGGAGGTGAATAAACAGCTGCCTCACGCTTTCTAACTTCGGCATAGTGCTCTTTAGTGTGGTTCCTCAGCGGACATTTTAGCTGGTTCCCAGTTTTTCACCTTGTACGTGCAGTATCACAAACACGTGCAGATATTTCTGTGGCATGGATTTCTAAGGGTAGAGTGAAGTTGCTGAGACAGAGAATATCTACATTTGGTATTTTTGGTTCTTATTTATTTACTTGGTCCTTATTTTGCTTGAGATAGGGCCTTTGCCCTGCAGTGCAAGCTGGCCTTGACCTTACTGTGCAATCCAAGGTAGCCTTGTACTCCATTGCATTCCTGTCTCAGCCTCCTGAGTGTTGGGTCTGCCATGCTTAGCTCTACATTTAAATTTTGACTGATATTAATAACTCTCTGAAGAAACTTAACCAATGTATACTACTCAGAGGGTGGCTAAGTCACATGTTAGACAGTCTTCCAAATTTTACCTTTCTGGCTTAACCCATGTGCATAGTTTTTCTCTCCCTAAAATAGTGATCTGGACAGTAATTCCCCCGTGCAGAATGGGATGCCTTTTTAGTAAGCCATTGTTATTATCTCTATCTTACAGATGGTGAGAAAGGGTGAGAGTGAGAGAGAGAGAGAGAGAAATTCAAGGCTGACTCTTGTTCCCCATGCCCCAGGCAGTCAGAACCAGAACTGGTACTTGGGCCTCCAGAATCTTAAAGCACTTCCTACTACTCGGTTGCTAGGCAACTCTTCTCTCTCTTGATTCTTGTGCCAGTGCCACTTGTTGCCATGGTACTGCTGGGACAAGGAGCGGTAAGTTGTAATTAGGCAGTGAGCTAGAATTTTTGCTCCTAGTAGAAAAGGGCTTTTATGCCCATGTATGTGGGTGGACAGGCAGGAGATGAGGCTACCAGGGCTGTAGCCGTGGCTCAGGGAGCAGCCGTTGGAAGGAGCCACATGGTTATCACACGAGGTTTGTCATGGGCAAATGTTCATCTTCACTGGAAGTCATGTGTATCCGGGAATGCTCGGGCTCAAGTACTTTATGGGGTCCGTGCCCGTACTCTGTCTTGTCAAAATCAGCACCCAACTTCAGGGTGTGCCTTCACTACTCAGCCTAGAGGAGTAGTTGCTGGAGAAGCACCATTCCAGAATCAGACAGATCTGGGTTTAAATCCCATCCCTGGGCTTTGCAGCAATACGTAGGCTTTCCAATTCTCAATTTCCTCATCTGAGTGAGACAATAAAGTGACATCATTACTGAGTGAGAAAACGGGTACTGACCGCTTAGTCAAGTGCCCAACAGGCGCCACTGGTGACGCCGCTATGTAGAGCCGAGGTTAGAGCTTTGCCTTTATTAATCACACGCGCATTCTTCTTTGGGTGTTTTCAGCAATAAAAGAAGTTCCAAACAGCTTTAATATTCCATCACTCAACACTGAGCTGAGAGATTCCAAAAGCTCCTCATTTTTTTTTTGTCTTTAGGGGAGAATATTCAAAAAATTAAAAAACAAAACAAAGCAAAACAGATTTTCTCAGGCTTTGATGGAGTTCTGAACCTTCGAAGTTGTTATCTGCCCCAGGAGTGAGTCACGGCCGTGGGAGGAAAAGTGAAACTGTTTTTCAAAGACGACACAATGGAGATTGCACAATGCGCGTGACTGCAGTTGCTTTTCAGATGAATCCAAGGAACTGTGTTTTCTTTTTAATTCCATTCACTTGACTTTCTGAACACACTTCACAGGGCAGACTCGGTGCGAAGGGTAGAAGATGACAGAGTGCGACCCTTGCCCGGGGGAGTGCGTGGGTGAGCAGGGGAAAGGCAGGTGCAGAACACCAACAGCCACGTGACGGCTGCTCCGTGGCTGGCCCTGTGGGACCAGGGCTGGAAGCCCTTTCCTAGGTGGGTCTGAGAGGAGAGAGGAAGATCACACAGCGTTGTGTCCGTTGTTAACAGCACTGGTAGCTTTTCCAGGGAGCAAGGCTCAGCTCCTGGAAAGGCTGCCTCATTTTAGGTAAGCAAGAGCAAGCACTGTGTCTAGCTCTCTGTTTGATCTGGCACATAAAGGCACAGGATATTCCACGTTGCTGGAGGGTAGAGGATGGGACTTTCCGTTCTCCGATCTCTGGTTAGTGGTTGCCTTTCATTGCTCCCCTGGAACACGGAAGCAGTTGGTTGCTATTGCAAGGTTCCTTTTGCTGCCCAGGCTCCTCCTTGGGATGGAATTGTCTGTTCTGTGGCTGCAGTCTGAGGAAGGATTACAGACGCACCCATGAGGGACCGTCCCAGACCAGTAAGAAGGGCAGACGCTTGAATGTGGCACTGAGTTCACGTGGTCATCTGAATAGCTCTGTGAATACATTCAGTGGAACATGCCTGGGCTGGGGTCTGCATGCTCATGGGCTTACCACACACACAGTCTTTGATAAGAGTGTCACCTCCTGTTCAGTGCAAGACACTCTGCCCCAAGTTCTGGAGCAGGCTCCCTTCAAGGCTGAGGAGATCCATTTGTGTGTGCGTGAGGGTGCAGTGAGGAGGGAAACATAGAAACACACGCTTCTGACGGTGCCTGAGTGGACAGTGGAATGTTTGGGGGCACAAAATGGCATGGTCACGTTCTACGATCCAACACTTCCATTTCCAGTCCACTGGGACTTCTCTCAAGCTCTGTTAAGTCTGGATGGAGTCAAGGGCATCACGTTCATCGTTCTCCTCCTTGCACTTAACACTGGCTGGCTGGAGGCAAAGGTTATCTGCCTTTTGGAGCTTCTAGTCTAGAGTAGGATAATATGATTTCAAGATCCACCTCTCTCCCAACATACACAAATACTTCTTACTGCAGTAATCTACAGTGGTATCCTGTTATTAATTTTGAATGTTAATGGGTAGCACAAGTGAACATTAAGCTCCTGTTGTGTTATGCTTCATACTGTCCCTGTGGAAAGAGAACCAAAAGACTTGTTGGGTGAACAGGAAAATCAGTGAAATTCCAAAATAGTTCTACCGTGACCTTGTGTAAGATTTCGGAAAAACGACTAAGTTCTCAGTCTTATCAAACAAGTGTAGCAATGGTGTTTACTGTAAGATGGTTTCCAAAATTAATGAGATAAGACAGATGAGAGAACTTAGCAGTATATTCTGCATAAAGAATGTTCTCAGGAATATTAACTGTGATAGTATTTTTAAATTAATAATAATGTGTCAATACTTGTAGTAAATGGTCAGAGATAAACTTGTTAAATGGGAATATGTCCCCCTGAGCACAACCTGAGCTAGGCACTGACTCATATGACTTCTCTTTGTATCTGATCTTAGAAGTAGAGGTTCAGAGGGATAGCCAGATGTCCTGGATCAAGCCAAGAGTAGGGTTGTTGTGGTAGCATTTGTGAGGGACAATGGTCAGACCAATCCCTTTTCCTTCTGAAATCCTAGAGAGACAAAG
The DNA here is from genome assembly GCA_004027205.1 of Ctenodactylus gundi. Taxonomy (NCBI): domain Eukaryota; kingdom Metazoa; phylum Chordata; class Mammalia; order Rodentia; family Ctenodactylidae; genus Ctenodactylus; species Ctenodactylus gundi. The sequence continues at coordinate 83,128 of PVKB01005597.1, read as the reverse complement.
AGAGAGAGAGACAGAGAGAGAGAGAGAGAGAGAGAGAGAGAGAGAGAGAGAGAGAGAGAGGGAGGGAGAGAGGGAGAGAGGGAGAGAGAGAGAGAGATTGGTATGACCAGTCAGCAGTCAGGTAGGCTGATCCACGGAGTAACAGCTGCTTCCCAGTAATTCTTTGTTGCATGAAAGTATAACAAGGGCTGTGGCAGTCCTAACGACAGGCTCATTCTTACATTAATGGGGGGAGGGGGGGAATGGGAAGGATAGACCTTATTTCCTGTCTGAGAACTGTATCTAAGCAAATGGCTTCGATTTTTAAAGTCCTAGGTATCCAGAAATCTTGCTTTGAGCTACTTCTCGGTTGGAGAGGTGGAGGTGAGTTCTGCCTTCTGTTGGATGCTAGATTTTTCTTTTTTTTTTTTTTTTTACGAGTAGCACAACACTGTTCCCCATCTTCTCTTCTATTCTCTAAATTGTGATGGCTGGAAGCCTGAGCACTACCTGTCCCCAAATCCCTTGTCAGGGTCCTGTGGTGGAGCCCACCGACCAGAGGTGATTGTGTGAGATTTGGAATGTGGAAAGGGGTTAGAATCCATTGGGTTGCTCCTGTGGTGGTAGTGACCAGAGAGATGTATGGCCTTAGCATGAATGAATGCAACCTTGCAGAGAATGGGGCTTTGCTCAGCGACTCCCTTGGGGCTGTGGCCTCTCTGCTCACTGCTGGTGTTCTCTGGAACACAAAAGGAAGACTAAAATCCAGACCCAGATTTCAAGGTCCTTTTTAAATTTAGTAAACATCAAATTCCCTCCATTAAGTTACTTCCTGTTTAAAACTTAAAATACTTTTAACATTATTTCTCTTTTCTTAATCAGTAGAAAATACACGGCCTTGAAAAGTCTTATTGGAATCTGAGTCTCAAAAGTCTGAAAACTCAAAACTTCACCATTATCCTGAATTTTGAATGTTGATGGAACCCAGGCAACTGTTTATCCTTGAATTTTATTTCTGTACTCAAACAATGCTAAGTTTTTCCCCTCTCCCCTTCTTTCCTTCCTTTTCTTCCTTCCTCCCTCCGTATTTGTTTGTTTCTTTTTTTTTTTTTTTTTGGTGCTGGGATTGAACCAAGAGCTCATTCCTGCTAAGCAAGTGCTCTACCACTGAGATACATCCCCAGAGCTCTTTGATTTTTTGTTTGTTTGTTTGTTTGTTTGTTTTTGAGACTGGACCTCTCCAGGTTGTGCAGGCTGGCCTGAACTGCAAGATGATCCTGCCTCAGTCTCCTAAGTAACTGGGATTACAGGTGTGTATCACCATACCCAGTCTCAAAATTGTCCTTTATTTCTAGGTAATAGGAAGAGCAGATCTCCCTGCCCAAAGATATATCATTACATTTTCCATAAATTTGAAAATCTGAATTCCCTAAACTCCTCTTTCAAAATGTAGATATCTAATGGAGAAGAAATTCCCTGTCAATTACTTTGATTTGATAATCACACTGTTAATCCATAACTATTATCATTCCAGGAAAAAGTTCATTTAATTTCATGCATAAAGAACATTATAAATGCATTTGCAGATATAAAAATGAAAGAAGAGGCGCATCCACATTTTAAGCTCCCTGACAAACTGAGTTGTTTTGATGTGTTTTTTGTTGCCTAATTGCCTTGCCCACAGTTATGTATAATTTCATGTAGTGCTAACTATTGTGAGAATATTTTTTTGTATTATGCTTTTAGCACTCAACAGTACATTAATAAATTTTTCATCTTGTTACATAGACTTTCTAATTGTTTTGTTTAATTACTTCCTAATATTTAGTTAAATAAATGGATGATAATTCCCTTGACTTTTCCCCCATGGCTGAATATCTAGGCAGGTTCTAATTATTTTGTTAGTATGACTAATGCTTCAGTGGATAGTGAATATCTTGTTGCTTCTGTTGATTAATTGCCTCAGGATAAATTCCTGTAAGGGAAATTTCCAGCCCAGGACGTCCAATGGACACTTTGGGAGTGCATTTCCAATCTCATCTAACCTAATGCCTCTGATTTTATGGCTAATGATTGACTTTAATGGAGAAGAAGGAAAAATCAGAGATCCTGGAGTTCTTCTGAAGTTACACTGACTTAGATGTGCAAGATCTAGGGACCATGGACATCTGTGTGAGGAGACATGATGCCAAGATGCCAGTGAGACAGACCAGGGTAATCAAAACTCTGTGCTAGGCAGGGTGAGGGGCCTACAGAGTTGTCCTGGCTACTTTGTCGTGAGACTTCCCCTGCCCTGGTTCATTGGTATCCTCTTCTCACAGAACGAGAAAGGGAGGAAGCATCATCCCATACAGAAGCTTTCTATGGCCTACGCCTGCTAAATGGTCTACGTCTTCTCTGCTTTATACCTCACCATCCAGAGCCCAGCCGCAAGTTCTCATGTGCATGGAAGCAGACTGGGGAAGTTACCGTTTAGGTGCATGCCCCACAGAAAAGGGGAACGTGAGGACTGGTGTGCCCAGGCTCTACCGGAGTCCTTTTCAGAATTTACAAGAAGCCAATCAGCCGGAGAGCAGGAAGGGAAGGCAGGGTGAGAAATAGAGCTTGGCTACTGGTGTACACTTTGTGACCAAAGTAACACAGAAAGAGTGTCCTTCTGGATTGTGACAGTATTAGGCAATAGCTACAGTCTCACATGGTTCCTGGCATCGCCTTCATGTCATGTTCTCTAGTATTCAACACAAACAGAGGAGCCACATGGGTCACGCGGTGCTATTGCTTGAATTCAAGCAAGGCCAGGCACTGGTCATCTCGTCACCAACCAGCTTAGCTTCCACTTGCTCTGTAGCCTGTTCCCTTCATGTTGTCAGTCCCACCCGGCCCTCCTGGCTCCAGATATTCAGTCCCATTTTTCCAGATTCCTGATCTCAGATCTCCATTATTTTTTTTAGACGTTTCTTATGTTTTAGTCATTGTGCCAAGATGTTTATGTAGGTAGTGGAAAGAGAAAAGTATTGGCACAGTTTTGAGTTGTTAGGCTAGATAGATGGCAGAAATTCGTGGAGGGCAGGGTTGACCTTGTTGGTTAGAGACATATCTTAATGGACTTGTTTCACTACAAAAGTGGAGCCTTCCCTGAGTATTATTACACAGGAAGAGGCTTTGCAAATGATAATGACAGTAACAACAACACAAATGAGGAAGAAAGAGAGAGAATTGCTCTGTATGACATGGCCAAGAGAAGATTTTGGAGTTGGTGGTGTCTTCTTCTGGATCCCCAAGGAAGCACTGATGACATGGGAAAGGAAGTAAATACTTCAGTTGTGCTTATGCATTAAAAATTACACGGGGAAGCTGGGTATGGTGGTGCACACCTGTAATCTTAGTCCTCTGGTAAGAAGAAGCGGGAGGATGGCATGTTCCAGCTCAGCTCTGAACAACCTAACAACTTAAAGAGAATCTGTCTCAAAATAAAAAATAATAATAATAAAGTGGCTGGGGGAATGACACAATGGCTAAAGCCCTTGCCTTGCAAGCACAAGGCCCTGAGTTCAATTCCCCAGCACCACATAAAGCTGGGTGTGCTTCCACACACCTATAATCCCAGCACTTGGAAGGCTGAGGCCAGCAGATTGTCCTGAGTCCAAGGCCAGCCTGGGCTACACAATGAGTTCAGGACCATCCTGGACTACAGAGTAAGACCCTGCCTCAAAATAAGTAAGTAAATAAATAAATAATAGGCTGGGAATGTCCCTCAGTGCAAAGGCCATGGATTTAATCTCCAGTACTAATACACCCAAGTGCATGCACACCCACACCTCCCCCCCCGCACCCGCCCCTCACACAGGAAACAAAACAAGACCAAAACCATGGGAGATGTTCATTCTTAAAACTAAAAAATAAATTTCAATAATAAAAATCTAGCATACAATGAAAAAATTATACTAAATATATGTGCTTAAGTACACAATCTGATGGAATTTCATAAAATAAGCACACCTATGCAGCCGTCACTCAAATGAAGTAAATGTTGTCAGTTTTTAGAAATCCCCTTCAGGTTCACTGCCAGTTGTTACCCTCCTCCCTCAGTGTAATTTTACAAAATGTCCCAACATTACAAGAAATTGTTTTCCTCAGTCATCGAGCTGTGAGACTGGCCTCCCATTCCCGTTGCACATTATTTCTATCTGCATTTCCAGGTTTTCACTGGGGTTGCTTCCACCTCATCTCAATGACCCTCTTTAAAATTTTTTTGTTGTTAATGTTTTATTCTATTTCCCCCATTTTTATCTGTATATATGTGTGATATACAATAGTTAAAATTTCTTCCTCATAGGCCTGCTGGTGAAATATATCAGTTTCATTTTTTTTTACATTTTTATTTTGAAATATTATTCTTAGCTATATATTTGAAGGGTGTGGAATAGTTGGAAGATATTTATTTCTATGTGTTAGAGGACTAATCTCATCCATTGCCTCATTAGCTTCTCCATTTCTTATGTCTGCTGTCAGTTTCATTGTTGCTGTGTTCTTACATTTCCAGTAGCTTTAAAATGTTTTCTGTCTAGAAGCTTCTATATGCCACTTTGTTTTTATTGCTCAAATCTGTATACTGATTTCTTTCTTCAGTTTTTGAAAATTCTTCGCCTGTAGCTCTTTAGTTATTGCTTCTACTTCCTCTCCCCTCACTTCCAAAATCAAGTCATACATATTCTTTTTTAATGATCTGTGTTACCGGCTATTTTATACTTTTTCTGTATTTTCCATTGTTTTTCTCCTCACACTTTTTTTCATCTAGATATTTTCCACTGAGTCTTTTTTTTTTTTTTTTTTTTTTTTTTTTTTTTTTTTTTTTTTTTTTTTTTTTTTTTTTTTTTTTTTTAAACAGGGTCTCACTCTGTAACCCAGTCTGGTCCTGAACTCACTATGTAGCCCCAGGCTGGCCTTGAACTCAGGGCAGTTCTCCTGCCTCCCGAGTGCTGGGATTACAGGTGTGCACCACCATGCTTGGTTTTAAGTGGTGTTGGGGAATTGACGCAGTAACCACTGTGCCATTCCTCCAGCCCCTGAGTAATTTCTTACGTAGTGTCAAATCTGTCACTAAACAACCTCCTGACATCCTATGCTGTTTTTCTGTTACAAAATCTGCTGCAACTGATTCTCTTTTGTATATTCTAATTCTTTTGTAAAATTCTGCACAGTCATTTATTTTCTTGAACTTATTAATCACAGTCATTTTCAAATCTGTGTCTAACAACTTTTGTGTCCATGTCACTTGTGGGTCTGTTTCTATTGCCTATTTTTTTTCTTTTGATTTGAAGTGCTTCTTACAGACCGAAATCGAGAGACCACCAAATACCAATTGGAGCAAGGTAAAGTTTCTTTTTTCATGGCCTGGATGCTTCTGGGCTCTAAGCAAGCACACAGAGAACAGCAGCAAGCAAGCTTAGCAAGGGGTTAATAAAGGCTTCTGCCAGGGGAATGTGACATCATTAAACAGCAACCAGTCACTGTCATATAGCAAGCAATCCTAACTGCAACCTATGAGTTCCACTACTGACATTATTGTGTGTGTCCTGTTGTCTTCCCATGTTTCTGCTGTTGAGGGACTTCACATTAAAGGCTGTGCTGGGAGATCTCTTTGACTGGTATGAGGGCATATGGAGGGAACAAAAAAGTTCTCTGAGTTCTGTGCTGGGAGTAGGCAGTGAGGGAGGACCTAAGAGGCCCATGGCTTCTGAGGTGTCTTGATCACACCCAACCCCCCTCTGCAAAGCTCCCCTACTTGTCCTGGCTCCCTCCCCCAAAGGTGGGTCTCTCCACCCTCTGTGGTGTTCTCACTACCACGCCAGCAGTTTAGTGGGTCAGTGGCCTTTCTCTCCTGTCCTCAACAGTCTCTTTTGCTAGTTTCTTCCTAGGAACTGTTTAAGAGTGTCCCCCAAACACCCTGACATGCTCTTCTGAGCCTTCTCTTACTCTAAACAATTTGGGCCTGGGTTCTTTTTTAAAAAATAGCTCCTGCCTGCATCACTGCTTGTTATGGCTGCCAAGCACTGCTTCTCCCAAACTGATCTAGGATCCCAGAGGACTTTTCTAGGGGAAACTCTCAGTATTGCAGTTTGCACTCCTTAAAGACTCATTGCGAGAGGCTGGGGCTACCAGGTACTGTCAATTCCCAGATTCGTGCTTAATTTGCTCCGAGGTTCCAGGCTCCAGGCTTTCCTATATCTACAGATGCTAGTGGCTCACAGTTGTTCATAGTTTGCCTGAGGTGGCTTCCTGGACTGTGGGTTTTCTCTGTTTTCTATGTGTCTTCAGAATTTCTGACCTTCCTGGTGGCCTCCTTTCAATTGTTGGGGCTCTCTTCCTTCTTCTAGCTATGCTGAGCAGGTGGTTTTCAAGTATAATCTCAACTTTTTAAGAGAGTCCACAAGGAGTCAGGTTCAGTTACATGGGCACCATCTTGACATCTTTAACTCCCTACTACTGGTAGGGAAAACCCTTGTATGCTCATTATTCCCCAGGCGTGACCATTGGAGAGATTATGTCAATTTGAGGCAATTAGGAACCACACCTGGATTAGGCAGTTAGGAACCAGCCTGAATTAGAGTGCGAGTTATTTGTGGGACAGTGAATAAGAGAAGAATATCCACTAGATGTGAGAGGCCCAACTGGGAACTCAAACTGTATAAAAGGAAGGAAGGAGAAAGATTGTGACAGCTTTTTCCTCTGGGGAGAGAATGTAATAGATGGGACCTGGTTTCCTGTTTGTGATGTCATGAAGAGCTGCCTCCACCTCTGCCTCTGCCATGTACTTCCATTGCTGCCAGCCACCACTGAGTGGACTGTGACTTTCTGAAACTGTGATCTAAAATAGACTTTTCCTCTCCTAAATTTGTGGATGTCGGGTATTGAGGCACAGCAACAAAAAAGTAACGAAGACACGTGGCCAAGAAGGTCCACTTAAACCACCTCCGCTTTTCTCTGTGCTCTTCAAGGCTGGTCTTGGTGGATCTTTGCTACATTACACTCTAGCTACTCAGGTGCTTTGACCAATGGGAGGTACTAGCAAAGAGTCAGAGGGCAGCAAAACAATGAGAACAGGTATTTCTCCTAAATCTCCTCAGCCAAGCACCGAATTGGCTGTGCTCTTGGCTGATGGCCTGTCGCACTATGCTGTCACATTTTCACAGGTATTCTCTTTAGGTTCTGATAATCTGTCTTCTTGATTCTTCTGGCCCAGTGAGATGGCAGTTCCCTTCTCTTGTTATCTGCAGGTGCACCACTAGGTCTTATATTTTCTCTTTTATACCTGATATCTTCCTTTAACTCTACTTTACCTGCTGGACACACTAAACATCAGCTTTGTGCTGGTCCAACCCACTGTCTCCTCGCTTCCTAGGTTTGGAGAGCCTGGGGATTGGGCCAGATTTAAAACTGTGGGAATGCAACAGTGCACAAGCCCAGCCAAGAGTGAATTATGAGTTTCTAGCTTGAGTAAGCATTTTATTACAATGATTCTCTATGAAGTTGTTACTCTTTTTCTTCTGTATGTTGTGGCTTTGTGATAAATGTCTTCATGGTCATCCGTCACATGGCTATCTGCTTCTGTATATAACCTTGCTTGTAATTATGTGACCCTCCCACTGAAAAGGCTTTATAAACGATTCCCTTTTTCTATTTGAGGGATTTTCTGGTGGCCACTGTGTAGTTGTTGGCTAATAAAGAAAGACTCCTTTAAATTATTTCTTTTGGGTGGCAGGCATTTGTTCTCATTTGTCTTGCTGAAGTACAATACAACATTTTTAAGACCCCAGTGAGATAATGAGACTTTGGGCTGCCCATCAAAGGTACCAGCTCTCATTGTTAGTGAAACAGCTGGAGGAGTGTTTTTGCTGCCTTGCTACCTCTTGGAGTGGACAGGACCTATGCAGGTTATTTGCTGGAAGAACGGGTCCTCGGGTGATGTCACCACTGGTACATTTTGTTCCTGTCCCTGCCCATCTCCTTTCGACAAAACAAGTGAGCTGAAGACTCCCCACACCCACTGATTGGTTTGGAGTCAGAAACACAACCTCAGAAGGTCAGAGTTTTGGCTTTTGTTCACTTTATGGCTAGCCAGTTTGTACTAACTTTGTGACTTTGTGACTGACCATTGGCTAGTCAGTTTGCATTCCCTTTGTGACTGGCCATTTTGGGGCTAGTCAGTTTTTACCGACTTTGTGACTGTCCCGTTCGCAGCTGTGTGTGTGTATGTGTGTGTTGGGGATGGGGGAGAGGTATCAAAAATGACCAGTACCACCCAGTAGCCTTTTCAATACTGAGATATTGCTGGAAAGTATTTGAAAATTTGTTGGGTTGTTTTCTTATGTCTCCTTTCTGCATTTCCTGCCAATTCTGCTATTTTCTTTCTTCTCTGCTTGAGGACATCTGCTATTTTGCCCCTGCAACTTTTGTGGAAGGGCTTCTAAATTGGGTAGATGGCCTGTTTCTTTAAGGTACTCTTCAGGAATTCTCTCCTGTTGAAATCTCTATATGCATTTGGTTTCAACCACTAGCTTTGTATTTGGTTTATTTTCAAAATGCTGCTTTGGTAATTGATAATTGGCCTTTGTCTCCTACCATTTCCTCCATGAGCTGTTCTGTTTCCCTGACACAATCCTGCATAGTGCAGGTGCCCAGGGCTTAGAAAATTTATAAATGTCTGAAAAGGCACTGGAAAAACTGTGCAGAGACAAACTTCCATCTAACACTCCAGGTGGCTTTATGTTTGACAATTGTGGAAGTCCAGCTTGCAAGTAATTAAAAAATGGAGACATCTAAATACAATTTAACTGTACAATGCCCTCAGTAGGTTATTTCAAATTGGTGAATTTTTTGTGGGTGGGAACTAAAAACCCTAAAAAACAAATAATAGCCTTCTTTAATTGAAATCTAGGAGCATAAAAATCAGAAAAATTATTGTAACTTGCCAACACATCAAAAACATGCATCTTGATTATGTGTTATTTTTGTTTGTCTCTCTGCTTATCTGTGTTTAGGCAGTTGGCCTCGGGCATGAGAAACCAGTAAAGAAAGTCCCTACGTGAGGTTTAATTGGCTTTCATTTTTCTGTGGTGGATGAGTGGTTTCTCTGGCACCTCTGCCCCTGAGATTAAATAATGTATATGTATATCTTACACAATATGATCTTAAATTGTTAAGCTATTAAACTAATGGAGTACAAACATAAATGTGCCGATTTAGGATTGATGACAATTTTTTTGTCTCAAAGGTAAAAATAAAATTAGTCAAGGACTGTAATACAGGAAAAAATACTGTGGGACTGATAAAAAGACCAAGCAAGGCAGGATGTTCCAGCCATGTGAAACAGAGATGTGAGTTATGGTCTACCCAACAACACTACACCTCTGAGAGGCAGCCAAGGACACAGGATCACAGAGAAGTACAGGAAACCCCCCATTCCCTTCCTTATTTTCCAAAGACAGTAAAATTAGCAACAGACCAAATATATCCTTCCACACATGCAGTTGGCTCACTAAAGACAGCCAAACTTCTATATAAAATAAAAGATGTTGTCTGGCTGACAGGGGTCATGGGTGCGTTGTCAAAGTCTAAATGAAAGTGCATATGTCTATGTTGTGTATTTTGTGTCTACAAATGGTACAAATGGTATCAGATTTTAAAATGGGAACACTCATTAATTGGTTAACTAAAACAACAAAAGTATAAGCCATTGCATTGCCTATGTTATGTGTTGTGTCTATGCTGTTTGTATATTCCTTTTGGATTTAAAGAAAAAAACCATTAACTGTTCATAAGCTTACAAATAGTAACTTTAAGAGTTTATAGATGTAAGTGGATTGGTAAAACAAAAGGCAATGATGACTTAAGATGTCACTGGTAAACTAACCAAATAATCTAAATACAAAGTTAATACATGTAGATGTTATGTCACAACATCGGGGTTATCAGTTGCTAAGTTTAAAGCTTAAATTCTATAAGCTCAATTGGGACTATTCAATACATTTAAAAAACACATGAAGGTTTAAATTTGCTTTCTTAAATTTATTAAAAATCAAATAATAAATGTTATCCGGATAAGTGCTTTTTCCTTCTGCTGACAGACTCTGGTTACAAAAATTATTTTTAAAAAAGTTTTAAATTGGTTTATTTGGGTGTTGGCTTGTTGTAAAATCCTTCAAAGACTTAACACTTAGGATAAAGCTAACTTAAAAAATAAATATATATAATTTTACTTTTGATAAAAGTGTTTATGTTTTATTGGGATTTGGACATCTAGCAAGATAAGTGTTATTGCCTGAAAATAAAGCTGCTGACTTATAGCTGTTTGGCTGACAAAAGCCGAGGTTGGTAAAACACACACTGGTTCTTACTTTCTGTATGGGAGGGCTTTTGACTCTGTTAATTACACGCAGAGTTCTGGAGATGTCATTAGACTAAAACTGCTACTCTTCAATGAGTAATATGCTTTAAAACTTGTGTTGATTATGTCTTCTACTACTCCATGCTCATATTAAAAAAATTTTCCCTGTGCTGCTGACATGTAGCTAAAGACTAACACCGGCTCATAATCTTTGGGCATTTCTCCTCCAACATAAAACTAGATAAGGTCTCAGGCAGCTTTTTGGAGGAATGACCATCCAGTAAAGTTATCTTGGGTTATAATACATCATATGTATGTATATATAATATATATGAGACTAGAGATGTGTACATTTATTTAATGTTAAGTTCATAGAGCTAAAATTATATGAGTTTGGTACATACGAAGTAACCAGTAGGTACCCCTTAATAATGCAAGATACACTGCATCTAAACCTTAAACATGTGGGTAATAAGACCTTTGGGACCTCTGCCCTTTATGTTTGGTACAATTAAATAAATACAAAGTCTTCTGGTTTTGGCTAAATAAGTATGTTATATAAATAAAATACCTTTATTGGATGACAAATTATAAATTATGTTATATTATGGATGTCAACCCTTTTTCTAACGATACAGGAGATCTGACTATCTGGTTCTTGTTGTTCAATCATCAATTCATCAATCAGCATCAAACTTGATGATGATTTTAAGTTATAACTTAATAATAATAAGAGGTACAAAAGGCTACTTTAGTGGGAGACATGGGTTCTGAAAAAATAAATTTACAGAAAGACTTTTCTGCTCTCAGAGACCCACCTGGTACCCCAACTGGACAGCCGGGAGACAATCTCTGGACACTGTTCACCATTTTCTGTTAACAGATATTGAGGGAACAGCTAGGAAACCTATGAATCTATCAAAAATGTTAGAAGTAATGCAAGGCCCACAGGAATCTCCATAGCTCTCTTAGACTGCAGGAGGCTTATTGAACTTACACCCCATTAGACCCAGAGGCTCCCAAAAGTGCAAGGGACATCAATCTAACTTTTGTCTCTCAGTCGGCCCCAAATATTAGAAAAATAGCTAGAGCAACTTGAAGGCTTCTCTGGCATGGTGCTCTCTCAATTGGTAAAGATATCCCAAAAGGTCCATAATAACTGTGACTCCAGAGAGGCACAGACTAAGAAATTGACAAAGATTTTTTTTAACAGCCATGGAACAATCAATCAATCAATCAATAAAAAACAGGAAGCCAGGAACAAAGCACTATCAAGCTGTCCAGGACCTAGAAGAGGTACGCAAGTGCGTGAAAACTATCCACTCTACTGTGTCTTATACCCTCCTGAGCTCGTTGTCCCCAGGCTTGCTATATTATACTATATTGGACCTCAAGGATGCCTTCTTTAGCATCCCATTGGCACTGGTGAGTAGACCTATCTTTGCTTTTGAATGGATTGATCCACATCTGGACACTCAGAAAAACTGACCTGGATGCAGTTGTCACAGAGATTTAAGAACTCCCCAACTCTCTTTGATTAGGCCCCCCACCAAGTCTGGTTAACCCCTGGCAGGAACATCCAGAATGCTCTTTAAGGTAAGCTGCCAGGAGGGCACTTATGGCCTCTTGAGAACTCTACAGCACCTCTGATACCATGGGTCTGCCAAGAAGGCACGACTCTACACCACTAAGGTAACAGACTTGGGGTACTACATTAAAGGAAGCAAATGTCACATTGAGACAATTACAAAGATCCCAGCACCTACGACTAGCCGAGTTGATCGCACTGATCCAGGTCCTCAGGTGGGCAAAAGGAAAGAAAGGAAAAGTCTCCACTGACGGCAGGTATGTCTTGGCAACTGCACACATGCATGCCACCATTTATAAAGAGGAGGGGTTTCTAATATAAAGAAGAAATCCTTGAGCTTGTGAAAGTTATTTGGCTACCCAGAGCAAAAACACTAAGACATTGCCCCGGGCATCAAAAGGAAAAGTCTCTGGAGATAAGAGAAAACTGGACAGCAGATCAGACAGCCAAAAAAGGTGCAGCCCTAAAACCAGTAGGGTCTTTAAACACCTTAGTGACCTTGTTGCCACTGCAGCTGCCTGGTATTCTTCATTACAATGAGAAGAAATGGAGGAATGGCTCAGCAGTGAAAGCGCTAAGTCAAGCACTAAGTACCCAATTTCGATTCCTCAGCACCATATAAGCCAGGCGTGGTGGTACACACCTGTAATTGCAGGGAGGCTGAGACAGGAGAATTGCTGTGAGTCCAAGGCCAGCCTAGGCTCCATAGTGAGTTCAGGACCAGTCTGGACTACAGTGAGACCTTGTCTCAAAATCAATCAATCAATAAATAAATAAAAGAAAAAGAAAAAGAAAAAAACAATGAGAAGAAACAAAATTCAGCCAGGGAGAAGGGTATGGACAAAATCCAAAGAGGCTGTTTCTAACAATTGACCAGACACTGTTTTTTCTGGGAGTCTAGGGAGGAAAATAACTAGTTAGCCACGCCAAGCAACTCACCTGGAAGAGATGGACTACCTCACTAACCAAGAATCTGCTAAAGACAAAGCTTTCTCGAAATCATTATGTATTTTTATTTCTGTGTTTTTAAAGTCCATTACCAAATTAGAAACACAGGTATTGGTTCCAATGGATGTTCAACTGTTTTCTTGGCTCACAATCTTCCTTATTGCTCTGACAGGACCTTTGGTCATAATGCCTTCTTAGATTTCTTATAGGTCTCTGTGTGATTAATTGATCAATTAAATTCATTCAGAAAACATTGCCACTATAAAAATGCATGACTTTAAGCCAAATTGACTCCCCTACTCACAATAATCAAGACTACATAGAAATTCACCGTTCCTGTAATGATAAACATAATTGTAAATAGGTTTTAGAAGATACTTCAATATGAACTCACCAATGATTTGATTAATTTATAAATAAAACCAGTAGGAATGTGGGACTATAACAGTGCACAAGCCCAGCTAGGAGTGAATTATGAGTTTCTAGCTTGACTAAGCATTTCATTACAGGGATTCCTTGTGAAATTATTGCTCTTTTTCTTCTGTGTGCTGTAGACTCTGTGATAAACAGCTTCATGGCCATCCGTCACATGGCCATCCGCTTCTGTAACCTCGCTTGTAATTATGTGACCCTCCCACCAAAAAGGCTTTATAACCCATTCCCTTTTTCCATTCGGGGCCTCAGGGATTTTCTGGCGCTGGCCACCATGTGGTTGCCGGCTAATAAAGAAAGACACCTTTAAATTATTTCTTTTGGGTGGCAGGCGCTTGTTCTCATTTGTCTTGCTGAAGTACCATACAACAAAACCAGGGTAAGAAAGGAAAGGAAAGACTGAGACACTGGTCCAGAACATCAGCCTTAGCTCCATGGGAACCGTGCATCCAAAAGCCACGACCCGCAGCACCACATGCTTGTTCTCAATTCACCCTCCTTTTCCTGCTCCGGCTCCCCCTGCTGCAGCCCCTGCCTCGTGCCCAGATAGCCTCCCAGCAGTGGCTTGGAGCTGTGGAAGTCCTATTCTCCCGGACACCAGGCGTGAGATGGCACATGGGATCCTCTGGTGCCATCACAGCAAGGGCTACGCGCTCTTCAGATCCGGGCAAGCAATCCTGAGAGGGTTTTCCTCAGATATACTTTTGCATGTACCCTGACACTTCCATCACAGCAACGTGATATCTTAGGAACATGAAGAATGCCTTTTAGTGATAAATGAATTTTGTGCATTTGCTGTGATTTAACATTGTTTCTATGGCAAAGTGTTTTGAGCACATTGCAACCAATTATCAAAGACAAAACATCCTCATTTTCTGGGTGAAGACAGGAGGTGTGTAACCCATGCCCCCAGGAGGGATCCTTGTCATTTTTAACTCTCAAGGAAATTGCCCTTGCCCCCTTTCTTTTCTTTCTTAGGAGAAGATCTAAGCTCCTGCCTTTCATAGCCCAGGGTGGTTGAAATGACTCATTTAGGGAACTTGGGATTTCCTGTTGGTATGGTCACACCGCCCAATGCAGACCCATGACCCTGGATACTTTATCATATCGCTCTGGCTTTTCTCTTAACAATCTGCTGAGATGCTACGGCCTCGATGTCCACGGGCCAGGAGTTATTTGCAACTAAAAAGCACATGCATGAAGTCCAAAGGCTTCTTTGAGTTAGCATTTGATTGGTTACATCTAATATTAGCATATTGTGACCCATGTTATGTTTGAATATATGTCTGTGTGCCTTTCTAAAATGGATATCACTGAACATAGGGATTTGACCATTTATTGTATTGAAAGAATGTAAGCAACGTGGAGTTTGACAGATAGGAAACACTGTAAGCTTTAACATTAGCCAGAGCAGGGTGATAGTTGAGGAATTTTTTGTGTATCCTTATCAGCTACTTAGTGCCTCTGCACAGGTTTCTCAAGTGTGGAGTAGGAACAATAGCACCTTACTTTCTTCATGGGGTTGTAGTAAATATAAGATGTGAATCAAATATGTTGTATGTCTATCCAAGGCCTGCCACATTGAAGGGAACAGTAAGCGGTAGGCATCATGTTTAGGACCTCAGGCATCAATCTCTGGGTTCTGGCTGCACTTGCTAGGAAGAACGGTAGAGGGCAGACTTGACAAAGTTATTTATGAAACAGCCTCAAATCAGCTTTTTAGAGGAAAACAAGAATTCTAGCAATGGCTTTCTTAAATGTTTTGGCTGAAAGATGTTTTTCTAGCCCCTTTTCTTTTCTTCACAGAAACCAAGGCTTTCCTGCCAGGCAAGAATTCCAAAGAGGGATATTGAGCAATGTTCAGCAGGTAGCTTTCGTCACCTTGTTCGTGCCCAGGGCCCAGACTATGCTGGAGCCTTTTTGGCGGGTTTCTCTGGCCACTTTTATGTCTGTCATAGATTTGATGATAAGTAAAGGAAGTAAAAGATGTCAGATTTTCCCAGCATGTTGTTGACTTGTGATGTTTCAAAACACTATGAGTTTGGTGACTAGAAGCAGGACAGAATATAGAAAGTCAACTTGCTGCTTAATGGAGCTCATGTCTAAATTAGAGATTGTGATGCCATTTCATTACCAAAAAAAAAAAAAAAAACGAATGAGTGTGTAATAAATATTTGTAGAAATCTGGAGAGATTCTGAAATGTAAGTGTGCATTCCAGTGGGCACGGCCACTGGGAGTCTCTGGGGGAGCCAGCCAAATCCATTCTGCCCAGCATTAAATGTTTTCACTGCCTGACACTTTCAACAATTTAGAAACAATTAACTAAATGGTGCCCCAATTTGCTTTAATCAGCATTCATTGGTTACAGAACATGAATATTTTTTCCTGTGTACATCAATGTTTTTTATTTTTATAAATTACCTAATCATGTATTTGGTTCTTTTTTTCTATTTGAATCCTGATAATATTTTTTTCCATATTTTTTGAGACAAAGTCCTGCACTATAGTCTAGCCTGATCTTGAACTCACTATGAAGCCCAGGCTGGCCTTGAACTCTGGAAATCCTCCTGCCTCATCCTCTTGAATGTTGAGATTACAGGTGTATGCCACTATGCTAAGCAACTGAATTCAGGTCCTTGTGTTTGCTAGACAAGCACTCTAACCACTGTGCTATTCCTCCAGCCCCTTTTTTTCTAAAATAAATCATTGGTATCATCCTTTACCAAACATAACAAAATACGTGAGATAACTTGTAAAGAAAGGTTGGTTTTGGATCCCAGTTTCAGAAATTTCCATCCACGATCCATTGGCTCCGTTGCTTTGGGCCTGCCGTAAGACAGCACATGATGGCGGGAGCTCAGAGCAGAACAAAACCACTGACCTCACAGCTAGGGAACAGGAGAAAGAAAGAGGAAGAGACCATAGTCTCACAGCTCCCTTTAAGTCAATGTTCTCAATGATCTAGGGATTTTCATTTATGCCCTGTCTCCTAAAGGGTTCCACCACCTCCCATCAATGCCACACTGGGACCAAGCTTTTACCACTTGGCCCTTTGGGTACATTCAAGATATAGATTATAACAATGTATAAACCAGTGCTACATGTATGGGTTAACAAACTTGTCTGACAATGACAAATCAAATGAAAAAATCAAAGCAAGAATTTAGCAAGTCTTACAATGTTTTCACATTGCTAAGATACCCAGCTGCATAATCCATGGATTTATCTTGTGGAGGAAATGAGGGAATCACAAGACCAGAATCACAGGACCACACGATGCCATGCACTATCTAAGGTTTATCAGTTGTAACCCAAAAGTTTATAAAAACCTGAGAATTTCCTTTGCTGTGCAGAAACTTTTTAATTTGACAAGATCCCATTTGTTGATAATGGGGATAATGTCTTTTGCTCTTGGTGTCTTGTCAAGAAAATCTTTGCCTACCCCTATGTCTTTTAGAAATTTGCCTACTTTGTCTTCCAGAAGGTTTAGTGTTTCATTTTTAATGTGTAGGTCTTTAATCCATTTTGATTTGATTTTAGTGCATGGTGATAGGTGTGTGACTAGATTCATTCTTCTGCATGTGGATGTCCAGTTTTCCCAGCACCATTTGTTGAACAGGCTGTCCTTTTTCCATTGTATGAATTTGGCCCCTTTGTGGAAAATTAGGTAGTTGAGGGTATTTGGGTTTGTTTCTGCATCCTCGATTCTGTTCCACTGGTCTATCTGTCTATTTTTATGCCAGTACCAAATTGTTTTTACCACTATGGTTTTATAGTATAGCCTGATGTCTGGGATTGTAATGCCTCCTGCTTTGGTCTTGTTGCTTAGGATTGCTTTAGATATTCGCAGTCTCTTTTGGTTTCATATGAATTTAAGAATTGTTGTTTCAAGTTCTTTGAAGAAACTTGTAGGTATTTTGATAGGAATTGCATTGAATCTATATATCAGTTTCAGTAGTATAGCCATTTTGGCTATATTTATTTTGCCTATCCAAGAGCAAGGAATCTTGTCAAATTAAAAAGTTTCTGCACAGCAAAGGAAACTGTCAGCGTTGTAAATAAAGAGCCAACAGACTAGGAAAAAATATTCACCACCAACACCTCAGATAAGAAACTCATAACTAGAATACATAGGGAGCTAAAGAAAATTAAGCCCACCAAAATAAAGGATCCTATTGAAAAGTGGGCAAATGAAATGAAGAGGCAGTTCACGCACAAAGAAGTACAAAGGGCCAATAGATACAGGAAAAGATGCTCAACATCTCTAGCCATAAGAGAAATGCAAATCAAAACAACGCTAAGATACCATCTCACTCCAGAGAGAATGGCTTATATCAACAAATCAAACAGCAATCAATGGTGGCGAGGCTGTGGGGAGAAAGGAACCCTCCTGTACTGCTGGTGGGAGTGTAAATTCGTTCCACCACTCTGGAAAGCCGTATGGAGAGCTCTCAAAAGACTAGAAATAAATATCCCCTTTGATCCGGCGACACCCCTCCTGGGAATATATCCAAAAGAGGCCAAAACAACATATAACAAAGATATATGTATACCCATGTTCACAGCAGCACAACTAACAATAGCTAAAACATGGAAGTCACCAAAATATCCATCAACAGACCCGTGGATACACAAACTGTGGTACTTATACACAATGGAATACTACACATCTGTAAGGTCCAACAGCATGGAGGTTTTCACAGGCAAATGGAAGAAACTTGAGAATGTCATGCTTAGTGAAGTGAGTCAGAAGCAGAAGGTGAAACACTGGATGGTCTCTCTGATATGAGAGACCCAGACCACAACTATCTTGTGGAACTTTAAACGAAAGACAAAGCAAAAGAGGAAGAGGGGGATGGGGGGGGTGAAGGGAGGGAAGGGAGGGTAGGAGGAGGAACAAAAGGAGAGCGGGAAAGCCCTTGTCACTTTGACAAGAAATGTATGTGCACAAAATGCTCAACTCCATTGTAAACCTTAAATTCTGCACTTGTACATATCAATAAAATAGGGAAAAAACCCTGAGAAAATGTAATATTGTTAAAACGGTTATTTCACAATCATTTAAAATTCAACCAATCCTGTTTCTAAATTTACATTTTTACTTAAATTCAGTAAAGGAACATTTGTCTACTCTTTACTATTTGTAATTCAGAGATGGCAAAGCAAACTTAACTGGACTGTTTATTCAAGAAAAGATACTTTTCTGAAGGTGGCAGTAATAAACTAAATGATAATAAGAGTGGTTCTGAAAAACTGACAATCCAAAGCACTCATAGCAGTTTGTTTTAGAAATAGAATACCTCAGATACCAAGTACAGTTTTGTTGTCATCATTGATGGCCAAGTGCTTCAAAACAATGGGTTTCTGTGCAATGATACGAAGAAGTGAACTAAATAAAGCTTATGTAAGTCTTACATGTAAAGCAAAAAAGAATTGTTTGAAAGAGTACTGAAATACAAATGTAGTTATTAAAAAACTGACAGCAGGTGTACAAAATTTCACATATTACCTTTAATACTTATAGGCATCTTATAACTTACTACTTGTAGGGGTCTCCATCCCACAGGGACCCCCAGACGGCAGAAAAACACACTCTGGGAGTAGTCTCAATGAACACCCTCTCATTTATTTGGGAAGTACAGGGGCTTAAATAGACTGAGGAAGCTATCTTGGGCCAATCAGCAAGGCCTCAACCAACGGGGGGGGCACCCATGGGGAGGAAATGAGTAGAGGAAGAAGGATGGAATACTCCAGTTGTTTTTTAGACTCTTAATTAACTAAACCTGCCCGTGTTTAAGCAAAACAACACCAGGTTTAAATTACAATTATTAACATTTCTTCGTGGGAAGGAAGGAATGCAGACAAGGTCAGCGATGCTGAGGCTCTCGGGCCCTGAGGGGCCCAATGCTCCCTCAGGTTGCCAGGTCTAAAACATCCTATGCAATTATTCAAATGTTATTAGGAGATGCTGCTTCACAATTTTCACTTGTAAGTGTTGGTGAATCCATGGCAAAGAATATGGTTCAAGTGATACTTTGAAATGATATCATAGCTTAATGGGTTCAGAAACTAACAATATAGAACACAAAAACTTGCAAAGTGTATGACTTACTTTTTCGTCACTGTGACAGAATACCTGACATCCACAACTCAGAGGAGAAAAGATTTATTTTAGCTCACAGTTTTAGAAGATCTCGGTCCACTGCTGGGCAGCCCACGATAGCAGAAGCGTATGGAAGAGACCTAGCATGAGGAAACTGCTTGCAGTGTAGCGGGCAGGAAGCCACTTGAGGGAGGGCACCCTTCCAGGTCTTGTCCCAGGAATCCATTCCTTCCTGGCCAAGTCTCAGAGTTTGATCCCTTCCAACCAGGCCCCACCTCTTAACACCATACGATTCTATGCTGGATCTTAGCCCAAAGGCCAAGAAGTGATAACAGCACATGATTGGTACTCACAACATTCCTCCTCTGGCCCCCAAAAGATTCATGTCCACCTCTTATACACAATGCACTTAATGCATCTCTAAGAATTGCTAAAGTCTTAACAGTCTGTTAAAAAGTCCAACACCAATGTCTCCTCTGAGACTCAAAGCAAACTCTTAGCTATGATCTTCAGTAAAAATCAAGTTAAACTCTCCCAACACACAGTGGCCCAGGGTAAATATTCCCATTCCAAAAGGGAGGAATAGAAAGATAGAAAGCAATCAGACCAATACAATTTCTAAACCCAGCAGGGCAAAAGTTAAATCCTGTAGCTCTGCTAAATTCTGCATGTCTGTGTCCCCCATTTAGGGTAAACTGTGGTGAGGTATAAGCTTCAAAGGGCTTGGGTGGGCCCACATGGCTCACTGCTTTGGTGTTGCCTCTGGCTGTAGCTCCACAGCTTCTCTTTTGGGCTGACTCTGCTCAAGGCCTGTGGCCTTCCTTAATGGGCGATTCATGTTCCTGGCACCCTCAGATATCTGAGGTCTCTACTGTTGTGTTTAGCTTCACCTTCACTGCCCTCCCAGGAGTCTATATGGAAGCTTCCATGATCCCACAACTCCTGCATTTTGCATGCCTGAGAAGGCAGCGCCATGTGATGAAGCCAAGGTCTGTCACTGGATTGGGCAGTAGTCTAGCACCCTTGGACAATCACTGCCAAGGCCTCTGAATTCTTAGATGGCTGAAATTCAGGTGTCTGAAATCTGGCAAATACCTTCCTCTTTGGCCTGCTAGTCTGCCCTAGGGTACTTTTCTCAGAGTAAAGTCTTTTGCCTTTGCACTCTTGAATTGGGAACATATAGGATCTTTTTGATTCCTGAGACACCCTCACGGTATCTTTTTTATAGTCCTGATTCTAAGAACTTGGCTTTTTAATGTTAATCTTTTTAAAAATTATGTTCTCTTTTGCTCCAGCTGCAACTTTTTATATGTTTTTTCTCTACTGTTTTCTCCTGCTTCTCAGTGTAGAGCAGGCTAAAAGCCACAATTAGTACCCATGAGGCAGCCTGGACTTCCTTGAAATTTTCTCAGCCAGATTAAGGCATCCACTGTCCTTTGTCTCATTTTCAGGGAAAATTCTGAGACAGGGTCAAAATACCAACATACTTTTTGCCCCGGCATAGGACACATGGTTTCTAGACCAATTGTCAATCAAGTCCTCCTTCCTATTTGAAACCTTTGAAGCTGGCCTTCACAATCCACACTTATGCGACATTCCAGTCTTCTGAGCACTGACCAGAATCTCCCACCAAGCTCAGCCCACAGTCTCTAAGGCCCCGCTAGCCGGGATCTTCAAATATTTACAAACTTCTCCCCCAAACCAGTTCCAAAGGCTTCTAAACCATATCATTAGGTAAAGTCAGAGCAATCACCCTACTTCTCTGGTGTCAATTTCTGTCTTTCTTACTTATCTATCACTGTGACAGAATACCTGACATTTACAACCTAGGGAAGAAAATATTTATTTTAGCTCACAGTTTCAGAAGGTCTCAATTCATATGTGGGTGGCTGGCAATGGTAGAGGCATATGGCAGTGGCTTAGCATGGTAGGACAGACTGGAAGCCAAGGGAGGGAGGAAGGGCAGAGCTTCCTTATGCCTTTGTCGGTCTTGTCCCAGTAATCTACCCCTTTCCAGTCAAGCCCAAATATCTCATGCCTTCTGATTAGGCCCCACTTCTTAACAGCACATAGTTCCAAATACACGAGACTTTTGGAGGCCATTCCAGCTCCAAACCATAATAGTGTATTTCACTAAAATTTGACAAGTGCACAGATATTGTTAATATAGCAAGGTCTCTTTCGTGTTAACACTGTTGATAAGAAGAATGTGATGATGGTATGAAGGAATAGGTCATCTTTTCAGCTTTCAGCAAACTCTCCTAGCCCTGACCTGAATACAAATATCAAACACTGCATTATACACAAATGGGATTTAGAGCTTACATTTTGGCGATAAGTATGTTCCTTCCAGTATTATGATGGAATAGTTACTCAGATTAAGGAGCTGTTAACAGGTTACAAATCAACATATTATCTCCATCACTGACAAAGTTTTGCTATTTAAAAAAAAAACAGCTGAAGTAAACGTTCTACTTAGCTATAGAGTAAAAATTTGACGTCAGTCATGCTACTTTTTTATTCCCCATATTATATATAACACAGAAGCTGATTCCAAATGATCATTGCTGTATGCAGAGGTATATTGATTTTTGAGGGGAAAATTCTGTCAAGAATATCTGAACCATGGCATGAGCTCTTCATGTCTCTGAAAGACATTTTAAATGATGAGAATGGATAATTTAAATACTTCCATGCGAGGAGTAGAGGAAGGATTTTTTTTTCAGTGGGAGGATAAGGTATGCAGAGCCACGACAGCAAAAGAGTCTTGGTCTTGAGAGCTGTAGGCTTCCTGTCTGTGCGCTGTAGCATTCTGGATTTCTTCTCTCTCACCTTCCATGACTCTTGATTCTTCTCCCACTTGTCTGACTGCTGGTCTCAGATGTTGCCACACTCCCTCTCTTTGTTCCCACCGCATCAGGGATCTCATTTCAAATACGCACATTCCAGTGTTTATGCCTCATATTTATAGAAGTCACATAGCTGTGGATACAAGTTTTCCAAAGCTTCTAACTTTTCATTTAACATCTCAGATTTTAATATAGTTAAAGACCAACCAACTGAACAAAACAATGAAAAAAACAAGTCAAAATAAGTAATTCTTTCCTTAGAAGTGACAGGCTCAATTCATTAGTTTTCAAGAAAATATTTGTCCAAAATCCAAGCCTGAGTGCCTATACTTTGTTTGATGTTTTTTTCAAACAAGAGTGGTTCTTCAGGAAGAAAGCAGCTAGTCGAGCTCTGGAATTAATCCACTGAATGCGTGTGGGATTATCCCCAGGGTGCATGTAACATTCTGATTATGGTTTTGGCCAGGTCATGGTTGAAAAATAGTTTGCTTTCCTTTGACATCTATCCTCAACTTTTCAACTTTAGATTCTACACTAGTGTGACTTTTTCTTCCTGAATCTTAAATCAGAATACAGATTGGAAAAGGTTTTATGTGTTATTTTAAGGGGTAAAAGACAGGCTGAACAAACTCATTTTAATGGCTTTAGATAGTTTGTATTATTGAACAAAAGAATGCTTGAAATTGGAACTACCTTTAAAGTCCCTGGAACCGGGTGAGTGCCAGGTGCCTTCAGGAAGATAATGAGGAGTGATGTGACCATGTTGGTTTCCCACTTGGAAATGTTTGGGCAAATCCTTGAATGTTAGATCTTGTGTGGTTTAACTGAAGCTGACATTCCATTATGGGGGCATTTAGAACTGTCTTATCAACACTGTTAACAAACACCAGACACTAAAATACCAAGAACAGGCTGGCTAGTTAAAGAACACACCTGCCCTATCCTGTTATGCACAGCTGTTGAATATTTATACTAGAAATTCTGGATAAACTGCTTATCTTCTTGGTTTTGTAGGTGGATCTGATACATCATGTGATTTCAGGTACCACCTGTTGAGGAGACAAGGCTCATAATTAATCCATAAACTTTGGACAGAAAAAAATGGGGCATTGTTATGAAAGAGAACTGATTACGGTCTTTGTGCCTTGCCCATCTGGCTGCCTTAGAACATTTGCACATCCCAGCATATGGTCCCTGAGGAGGAGAAAGGACAGTGACGGGACATGCATGGTGAGCCGACACTGCGGCTTCCCCGTGTGGACTATGGGACAGAGTTCATGATAGACTTCACTTTTAAATTTTCTTAAAAATATGGATGAAGAAAGGGATGTGTTAAATTCAGTCCCAACCTGTCTTTGGGGGCATTTTGAGGCTTTAGCTAAGCATGCTAATTCTCCACTTCCTCAGTCTTTGATATTTCTACCCATTTGCCTTATAGCAATATTAGCTGATGTTGGATGATAGTTGGGAGGCTCATGGAAGATGTCACATATATTTGTTTGAGCTGTTACTCCCATATTGTTAAAATATCTATCATGCTATCTATTAACTGCCATTTATTGAGCTGTTAATATATGCTGAGCACTATTTTAAGTGCAACATGTGTATCAACTCATTAAAATCTTACAGAATTCTTTAAGATGGAAACTACTACCATTCTTACTCTATAGAGAAAGAAGCTGGGGACAGAGTCACAAAGGGATACCTCCAAGGGCCAAGCCTCTCAGTTCCAAAAGTCTGTGTTCCTCACCATTTTGCTTTGATGTGGGTGAAGTTTTGAAAGAGAATAAAACAAGGAGAAGGTGCTTGCTATTGTCACCAGCTCCGTGGGCACTGACTCTTGTACTCTGTAGAAGCCCCACAATCCATTGGTCTCTTTTTGCCATTTATAAACTAGAAATAACACAGCTTCCCTGCTGACCTCGGGTGCTTGATGAGGATTAAAAAGCTGAGGAGCTTCTTTAGGATAGAAACTGGAGAGCCTGTGACCGCTGTCTGAACTCGAGCCCAGTGCTCAATGGGAAAGGTTTCAGTGTTTGCATTTGTGCACGAGTGTACAGTATGGATGTGACAGCTCCTTTGAAATATGAAGATCAGCTTGGAGTGGTGACACACCTGCAACCACAACACTCTGAAGCAGGAGGATTACCATGAGTTAGAAGCCAGCCTGAGCTACGGGGTGAGGCAATTGCAGAGAGGAGAGAAAAGCCACTGATTTCCTAAATGGCTCATTGTAGTGAGCACACCTCTGAGGGTGGAGAGTTCTGCCCTCAGGGGAGGGAAACCAGGACAAGAGGAAGAGCTTGTCTGAGGAGGCTGGGGGCTGAACAAGACACTTAAAAGGCCATCAGACTATTAGGCATACCCTCACTACCTATTCCCAGCACAAAACTAAGAGGAATTGTGGCTTACCAACACACTCCATCATAGCCGTTCAAGGAAACCTCTTGACTAAGACTCTAAAGTGAAATTCCTCAACACCAGAAACATGAAAAAAAGACAAGGCAACAGGACACCCACAGAGATGAGTGAGACCCCAGAAACTAATGCCATGGGCCCTGAAACAGTGTAACTCATAGGGAAGGGAGTCAAAAAGCAAACAAAGGAGTCAGGTAACCAGTTCAAACAAGATATTCTCAAATAAATGCAAGCAATGCTCAGCAAGCTTAAAGAGGATCTTACTAAGCAAATAATGGTCCTAGTGGAGATAAAGGTCACTGAGCATACTGAAACCACAAATAAAAAGTTGGCTGAGGTAAATAAGGGAATGAAAGATATGAAGGAACATTTTGATAGAGAAGTGGAAAATCTAAAAACAAATCTAGATGAAATTCAGGATATGGAAAATATATGTGACAGCAGGGGAATAGGCATAGAATTTTGTGAGGACAGCATGTCAGATCTTGCAGACAAGCCTGAGAAAATAAATGATATAATCAGGCATGACTCCGAAGTTAGAAATGAGCAAAGTATCTGGATACAATAACTGATGTATGATTCAAAGAGAACCAATTTCAGAATTATGAGTGTGGGAGAAAGAGCAGAAGACAGCACCAAAGCTATAAAGAATTTATTCACTGAAATAGTGCAAGAAAATTTCCCTAATCTAGAAAAAGAAATTAACTTTCAGGTACAAGTAGCTTATAGAACATCAAATAACCTCAACCAGCAATGAGACTTGCCATGACATATCATAGTCAAAACCTCAGAAATACATCATAAAGAGAGAATATTAAAAGCAGCAATAGAAGAAGAGACGTTATTCTACCAAGGCAAACTGATTCAAATTACTGCAGATTGCTCAATGCAAACTTTAAAGGCAAGGAGAGCTTTGAGCAAGATCTTTCAAGCTTTAAGAGACAGCAAGTGTCAACAATGGTTGTTACAGCCAGTAAAATTATCCCTGAAAATTGAAAGAGAAGTAAAAGTTTTTCATGACCAAGAATTTCTTAAGAAATCTGCAACCACTAGCCCGGCATTGCAGAAAATACTTGGAGGAATCTTTGAGAGAATCAGAGAGACAATCAGCACCAAGAAACATGGAGGAAAGGAAACACCTAAAGAGAAAGTGTAACGACAACAAAAAAAGATTGGTATTTGAATCATTTCATTGGTATCCTTCTAAAACAGTACAAACTATCTCATAAAATCTGTGAATCTCATAATTATTATTTTCAACAGTATAAAAGTTTATGAAATAAAATAATTATATTCAACATGGGGAATTGTTATAAAATATTTTAAAATATGTATGCATGAAGTTAGGGATGGATATGAAGGTAAAAGAATAAACCAAATCTGCCAAAATATCAATAATTAGTGAAATGTGAGTAAACAATTTATGAAAGTTTAAATAAACTGAAATAAGTAAGCATGCCACTCTATTGCTTTAACTGTAGTATACTTACATGATACAGATTTAATTTCATTGAATGTAGCAACTTGATATAGCTTTAAGCTCGTTTAATGTCACAATTCACTTATTTGGTGTTGGATGTAAGTTTATCCTAAGAAAACTGGTTGATACTATGACAAGCTGAATGTTTTTTGAGTGTACAAACTTCTATCTTTCTGTACTCAGCTGAAAGAATATGAAATTTAACTTCTCTCTTTTTCTTTCTCACGTTTTCTAGCCTTATGAATTTCACAGTTATAGTTCTTTTCTTGTGCAAACTGGTGGGTGAAGCCATGTTAAAGATTCTCAACAAAGATATAATAACATACAAGAAAAAAAAGGAACTTTTGGCATATCGCCCCAATCAAGGGCCCTGCTGGACCATGAGAGAAGGTATCAAGATATGGCCTCTGAGACCCATTCTAGGGGTGGAAGACTGAGCTAATAAGTGGTGATCTGAATGGTAAAATCAGTCAGATGCAGAAGACTAAACACGTTAAATATCACATGATTTTTCTGATTTAGGAGACCCAGAACACAGGCATTCTATAGAACCAAATGAGCATAATTGTGGGAGTTACAGGGGGATTGTGGGGGTGTGGTTATGGGAGGGCCAAAATGGGGAGGGAAAGAGATTGTAATATTGATGCGATACATATATACATACATACATTCATATATGTCCACAAAATACTCAAGTCTACTATAAACACTATGTATTGAATATATATATTAATAAAATGGTGGGAAAATAATAAATAGGTTGTGTATTTAAAAAAACTATGGGTAAGGGCCTTTTTTTTACTGTTATTATTGTAAAATTTCCAAGATATCTTTTTGGATATTTGCCTGGATGACCATCTGAATAAAACACCCATCTATACAATTATGTCCAGACTCCTCTGAAGGGTGCTGTCTCTCTGAATTAATTAATTTAGCAGAAGAAATTTCTAGGCAACCTAACTTTTGGGCTGCCGCATGAGTCTTGCTTGCTCCAGTTTGCCAGATCTACACTGAAACGCAGAAGAAAACAACAGAGTCAAAAGAAGATGGGGGAATGCAGTGTTTACAGAAAGGAAATGTCAGCAAAGATCAGGCCTTAGAAAGCATGGCTTGCTGGGAAATATTGGCCATAAAAAGAAATTAAGTACCCTGCATTAAGACAATAGGAAAGATGGTTTGAAGGCATCTAGGAAACTGCTAGATCCCACCATTCACAGGCTCAAAGCTTTAAAACACTTTGCTTTAAGAAGAGAGCATAGCTTATTCCCAGCTGCCTACGAAAGTGAATTCCCAAGGCATATAGCCATCCAGGAACTCAGAGGCCCTTGTGACCCTGGTCCAAGACAGTCAGTCTACTTTTGAAGTTAGCAGCAGATCTTGGCATTGTTCGTGTGGTGCTGGTGTTACAGGCGTACAGAATGTAAGATTTCACGGAGGCTTCCACCCAGTTTCAGAAGAAGACCTTGGAGGCCAAGCAGTGTGATGCTGAGAGGGTAATACACGAAGCTGTAAGAGCAAAGCCAAAAGTGCCGTTGGGACCCTAAACTAAACATTTGGAGACACCGGGAATGTAGGGTGGTTTCTAAGGAAAGTCACAGACCACTGAGTGCAGTCACTGCAGAGAAAGGGCATCACTCTTTCCATCAGGCAATGCCATGGGGCAGGGCTGCCCAGGGTCTTTGCCATGAACATCTAACCAGCTTTCCCTGGACGCTTGACATAGAGAAGAAGTTGAAGTGTGTCCTGATGAGCGTGAGTCTTGCTTTCTTCCTGTTCCTTTCTATTATCTCTCCCTTCTGGAATGGGAATGTGTACCCTGTGCCATTGCATGTCAAAACTGCTAACTTCTCTTTGACTTCCACAGGTGCTCACAGCTAAAAGTTTGCCTGGAGTCTTAGAAGAGACCTTGGCCTTGGAATTTTTAGCAGAGCGGGAAGTAATCAATCCTAGACCTGGGCTAAATGCACTTTCATAGTGATGTCAACATGAGTCTTTTGGAGGCCCGTAGCAGAATGTCACAGTCTGCATCTGGAATGTCTCACAAGAGACTCATGAGGTTTAACTGGGTAAATAGATTAACCCATTAATGCTGTCATGTGCTGTTGATTGGTAGGGCCTGGTTGGAAGGGGCGTATCACCGAGGGAATGGACTGGAAGACCATATGCTGGCCACAGCTTTCCCTTCTCATTCTGTGCTTCCCTTGTTCCATGCTATGAAATGCCGTCCTCCATGCTAGCTCTTTCCTCCACTGCCGGTCAGCCAATCATACGCAGACTGCGACCCCTAAACAGTGAGCTAACATGAGGCCCCCTTCTTTTAAGTTGTGGGTGTTTGGTATTATGTTTCAGTGATGAGAAAGTGATTTAAACAGCCCCCTTTATAGATTTGTGGGTTTTTTTCTGAGAATTAAAACTTAGTATATATACACCAATAATAATTCATATTACTACCTTGATCTGGTGAGTTTATTAATGGTTACCTAACCTTTTATGATCCATTTAAAGTATTACTATAGATAGCCTCAGGATTGCCTAGATGGAGTTCAGATTCCTCATGTTCATGGCCAGAATTGAAAAGCAGGATGTAGCCTCACTTCGGAGAACAATGGATTGGATGCTTCAATCATCCATTATGTTCAGAAACGGCTTCTCCTCCTCCTCTTCCTTCTTCAGTTAGATTCACTTATTTTCCTGCCACCCCCAGCTTTATTACGGCATGACTAACAAATAAAAATTGTACATACTTATGGTGTACAATTTCATGTTTTGACATATGTAGATGATGAGAAATGAGTTAATCAAGGCAATAAACACATCTACCACCTCACCTACTTATCTTTTTTTGTGGTTAGGACATTTGAAGTCTAGTCCTTTAGCAAGTTTCAAGTGAGTGATACATTATTACTCACTATATAATAGATTGACAGAACTGATTCATTCTGCGTCACTGAAACTTCTGAAACTTCAGATCCTCAAAATACCATTTCAACAGAAGCTTCTTAGGGGTCAAGCTCACGACAGCCCCTGGCTTCCCTTTGTATCACTCTTGTTCTGATGACCCTGAAGACACTGGCAACCGGTGTCTTGCCACCTACAGGACATGGGAAGCCTTGGTTGGTTCTGCACCTGGTGGTACTCCTGAGCCCTGAGGTCCAGAGCCCTGGCATGTAGGCATATGTTCTCTGCCCTGTCCATTCCTTCCTTTGATATTTTCTTCCCTAGGGATTAAACTCGGGGCCTTCACATTGAGCTACACCTCCAGTCATTTAAAAAATTTCATTCATTCATTCATTCATTCATTCATTCAGTTTTGAGATAGGGTTTTTCCAAGTTGCCAGTTGTGCCAGTTGGGTCTTACTGCCATAATCCTGCCTCAGTCTTCCACAGTGCTGGGATTACAGGTGTGTGCTACCAAGACAGAGCGCCTGTTTTGACTTTTCAGGCTCTGAAGCGCTGCCCTTCTGTCAGACCCTTCCTAGTACAAATGCAAGCTCAGCCCTCACAGGGCAGCAGGAAAAGTCCCCAAAGGGAGAGTCCCACACAGGTGTGCTAAGTTTCAAGTCAGTTCCACTGCGCCCAGCAACCGTGTCCACTCTTGGAAAAGGAAACAGGAAAGCCTGCCATGTCCTTTATTTGAAATTAATGACTGCGACAGAAGTTCCAATGCTCCTGAGCCCCTTCTGGGAAAGGGTGCGCTGTGTGTCAAGGAAGTTGCCCTTCCTGTGGTCAGCGTGGGCTTCCCTCCAGTGGGCTGACACTGTCGGGCCTTTGAGGCTCGGTTTCTTTTGTGTTTGCAGCCTAGCCAAAAGGTAGCTCCAGGGAGACGGTGCTGCCCTGTCACGCGGAGATGCTCTTGCCAGTCAAGGCCAAAGATCCCACTCCAGCTAGGACATTTCTGGGAAAGACCTTACGCATTCATATTCTGAGTGGGGGTGCAGACCGATGGGGAGGACCTCCCTGCGGCTCCCTGTGCAGTGGGAGCAAAGCCTCACCCGGAAGCAAACCCAGAGGAGGTTGGGGTGGAGACGGGAGGAAAAGGCGGCTCCAGTTGGGTGTGCGAGGCCCGCCGAGAAGGGGCAGGTTTTGGGGGCCACTTCCGGGAGTTCCCTCTATCAACACACACACGTAGGAAGGAAGAAAGAAAGAAAAGTAGGAAACAAAGGCAAGCAACACGTGTCTGTTCTCTTTGAGAAGTTTTTCCAGGTACACACAATGTTTATCTTAGGCTCACACGAAGAACTGGAGGTGAGCCAATTCTCATTCTCTCTCTCTCTCTCTCTCTCTCTCTCTCTCTCTCTCTCTCTCTGCATAGATGTTTGTGTATGTGTGTATTGCTGTGCATATATCTGTGGTGTCCCTGTCCAGCCTCTGCTTCTGTGTGTGTGTGTGTGTGTGAATTTCAATAAATTAACATCCAGTTGTGTTTTGTTTTGGCTTTGTTTCAGTAAAAAGAAAAGTACCTAAAACCCAAAGCTGAATTAATTATGAACGCCTCATCTATTTCTGCATGCAGATCTCAGAACGAGTCAGGAATGGATTCAAACGCCCCTTGGAAAACTTGGCAGTGCCATGACTTTGGCTAATTCATTTAATCTCCTGAGGATCAGGTGAGAATTCCTCACCTATAAAATTGGACTAACAAGCTAGGTTCATGGCTGGGTGGTAGCAATTTGAGGAGCTAGCATGGGTGAAAGAACCTTAGCTGGAGAAGGTGGACTGGGGAGAGGGGAGGCCGCCGCTGAGCCTGGCAGCCTGAGAAGCTGTGGAGGGTCAGCTGCGCTGTGGGGACCAGCACCCTGTGACTCTGCAGCTGGACTCAGAATGACCTGCAGGCAGCAGCAGCGCTCAGCTTTGCCAGAGCATGGGATGGGAAGTTTCAAAGCTACTGATGTCTTGGTTCCACACAGAGACTTTCATTTAATTGGTCCTGGACTAATTAACATTGGGGCCTTGAAAGTACCCCAGGTGGTTGTAAGAGGCAGCCAGGACTGAAAACCACTGCTCAAGGAGATGAAAAATTCCTTAATTAATTTATGTTTTTTTAAGTAATTTTACTTTGGCAGTACTATGGAGGTCAGAGACTGGTGGAGGGGAAGGAACTGAGGGATGGAATAGAAATACCTGGATGAGAAAGGCTCAAGGTCTTAAACGAAATATTGCCTATGAAGCAGAAGGGGAGGAAGCACATTTGAAAGTCAGAAAGAGGGAGAAAGTACAAGAGCAGGTGTCCAGGTTGGTGGCAGTAGGGAGCCACAAAGCACAGAGGAGGGGTGAGGGCGTGATGCGGTGTTGGGAAAGTGGAAGTGGAGACCCTAAGATCCACTGGTCTCTTGTTGAGTTCGAGATACATGGGAACGTTTTTCTATCCTTCGAGGTCCAGCCATCATCTTCTGGGCTTTGCCAGTTGTGTGGATAACAAGAATCAGATTGTTCCGTATCTGTCTCAGTCTTCCTTCTTGAAGCTTTCTAATCGTGCAGAAGCAGGAAAAGAGAAGAATCTTCTGACCGCCAGGCCTAGCACCGCGATAGTTCTGCATGAGATTTAGGCAAATCTGGACTCAAAGGCAGAAGCGGGATGAGTGAGGTGGCAGCCGAGCATTGGCTGCTAGTATTTCTGCTGGCAAACACACTCATGCAGGTGTCGGGGCTGGGAGTGTTGTTTGGTGTTTAAACAGGCCACGGCTGCCCTTCTCTTATTTACAAAAGCAAGGAGCACCAGTCTCATCCCAACACTTACCACAGGTCTTTGCCTTGAAGTGGTCTCCTGGACTCCAAATTTAAAAGTGATATTTATGAAAACCTCTTTAATAAAGTATTATGGCTTATATCTGGGATGTCCCCTCAGAAGCCCCACGTATTGGATTGTCAGGGTTAATTATATCAGCTGGATTAGTCCATGAATTTTATGTGCTGTTGAGAACTAGGGCCTGGTTGGGAGGGGCAGGTCACAGAGGGTGTGGCCTGGAGGGGTATATCTCAGCCCCCAGCTCCCTTCTGAGCTCTCTCTCTCTCCTCCCAACCACAACGGAATGAGAAATTGTTCTCTGCCAGACCGTTCCACCATGCCCTGATGTCAGCCAGGAAAGACTGAGACTCCTGAGCTGTGAACTGACATAAACCTTCCCTTCCTAAACTTACAGGTGTCAAGTATTGGGGTTGGGCGCTCCCAACAACGAGAAAGTGACTAAGACAGAAATCAGTACCAGAGAAGTGGTATTAAAGCTGTGACTCTGTGCTATGGTTTGGGTCTGGAATGTCCCCCCCCAGAACCTCATGTATTTGGATGTAGTGGGATAACTAGAAAACCATGTGCTAGTAAGAAGTGGAGCCAGGTCAGAAGGGGAAGAACATGGGGGATTCACCCAGAAGGGGTGGATTGCTAGACAAGATATGGAAGAGTATATGCTAGCTCTGCCCTTCCTCCCTCCCTTGAACTCCTGTCTGGAATTCTGTGAACAGCCCTGCCCCAGCTAGGCATCTGCCATGTGCTTCTGCCATTGCCAGCCTCCCATGAGTAGACTGAGATTTTTCTGAAACTGTGAGCTAAAAGACATCTTTGCTTCTTTAAGTTACGATGTTGGATATTGCAGTTAAAAAGATAACTAAGACACTTTTCCTGACCATGTGAATTTGAATTCTTTGAAACTAGTTTGTAGGAGGAATTTGAAAAGACGTGGAGATGTGAACTGAAGAAATCTTAGAATGCTATGAGCCAAGCTTGATGGGAGATTCTGGTCTGAGCTCAGATCTGAATGCTGGTAAAAGTGTAAATTGTAAAGATCAGACACAAGCGGCTTCAGCTGACAAGGAATACTCTATTGGCAACTGGGTGAGAAGCCACGTGTTTACACTCCAGTAAAACACGTGTCTTCATTTTGTCCATGTCCTGAGACTTTGACTGAAACTGAGATTAAAGACAATGAACTAATTAATTTGGCAGAGGAAATTTCAAGATGGCCCAATTTCCAGGCTGTCACATGGGTATTGCTTGCTTTTAGCCAGGTCTCCACTGAAGGTTAGGACAAGATCGTAGAACAAAAAGATACAGAAAGTTTCCAGTTTTGCCAGAGGGAACGAGTCTGTAGATTTGTGGCAAAAGGGTAGCAGAGTTGCTGAAAGGATTGGTGTTGGAAAGGGCCAGGTGCCTTGCATCAGGATAGTGGGTCATGCCTAGAGGGCAGCTCAGAGAGCAGCGAGCTCCTACCGCTTGTCAGTTCAAGGGTGCAAAGGCCAAAGTCTTTACTTTGAAAAGGCAGCTCCAAGGCACCTTGCAGCACTGACTATAAATGGAATCTCCAAGGAGCTTGGCCATTGAAGAATTCAGAGGCCACTGTGGTTGTCAAGGAGGGAAGCCTCCAAAAAGATTTCAGAAGAAGGCACTGGAGGCCAGGCACTGTGTCCCCAGGAGAGCAGGGCATGAGGCTATGAGTATGGAAACAAAAGTGTAGTGGAGGTACCAGGAATTTGGACATACTAGAAATATGGATGCCTGCTGAGAAAAGCCACAGGCAGTGAGTGCGCAGGGTCACCCCAAGAGACAGACATCACAGTTGCATCAGGCAATGATATGGAAAAGATGCTGCCCGCCCAAGGCCTTGGGAGCTAACCTTGCCACAGCTTGCCCTGGTGCTGGACATGGAGCTACAGAAATTAATGGTTCTGTAGGATTTCACATTTACCCTCTGGGTTTCATTCATGCTTTGGTCCATTTATTTTCTATCTTCTTACCCTTCTCTTTTGGAATGAGAATGTTTAATCTTGTGCCACTGAGTGTTGTTAACTTTTCTTTGATTTTCACAGGACTCAGAGCTAAATTTGCCTTGAATTTCAGAGAAGACTTTGGATTTGAACTTTTTAGCATTGTTATGACTACTAAATTAGTATTGCTATGACTATTAAGTTTTAGTGTCGTTATGACTGGTAAGACTTTGGTGACTCTTAAGATGAACTAAATAAATTTTGCAAAATGAGGTGAACATAAGTCTTTTGAGAGCCAGGGGCTGAATGTTGATGATCTGAATCGAAAATGTCCCCTAAAAATCTCATATATTTGGGAGGTGACTGGATTGTGGAGGTTAATTGGATCAGGTAGTCAATCTATGGCTTTCACGTATTGTTAAAAAGTTGAGTCCTGGGAGGGAGAAGCAGCTCACTGAGGGTATGACAGATCACTGAGGATATAGCGTATGGGGATATGTGTCTGTCCCCAGCTTCTTCCTACCTTCTCACTTCCCAGCTACAGTGGAATGAGCAGTTGTCCTCTATCAGGCTCTTCCACCATGCCCTTCGGCCATTATCAGCTAACTACGAAGGACTGAAATCCCTAACTGTAAACTAAAATAATCTTTTCCTCTCTTAGATTGTGGGTGTCAGATATTTTGTTCCAGAAAACGGCATCAAGGTATCACTGACTTGCTCTTGGGCTTTATATCTTCCCCTGCTCGGTATGTATTTCCAGTAGGAGGAAAACATGGCTTTAGAAAAGGTTTATTGTGGTACACGCTGGGATGTCATAAATCCTGGTGTATTGTAGTGCTATAATAGCGAAGAGTGACCATTTTTGTTTAAACACATTTGTCAAGCATCCCCAAAATATTGTTATGGAGTCCTTTGCTTCTGACAGAAGAGCCCCCCTGGAGTAGGCACAGAACCTAGGAGAAAAGAAAGGAATGCAGCCATGCCTCATCACCCCTCTAAACAAAAACGTGAAGGTAGGGCCCTGACTTCTCCTTCTCTCCCTCATTTAGAATCAGAATGCTCAACATTCATAAAAAGCATGCTGGGAAATAACTAATCCCCAGAGGGTATGTCCTCTCTGCATTCTCTTTATTTGCATTGAAGGGAAAGAGCTTGGCAGGAACTCTCGCACAATTGGACTTCATCCATGTCTTATTTGCATATCTTGTATTTCAAGAAAAAGGAGGTGATAAGTTCCATGTTTATCTTCCACAAAAAGTCCAAGCTTATATTTTTTGTAAAAACACAGAAGAGATAAGAATTGTTTTATATTTTTTGAATACTTATTTCTGTTTTCTTATGCCAAAAGATTATTGCATAACAAACTCAACATTTATCGTACTGCAATAAAAAACAAAGCATTCAATTGATAGTCTCAGTTGTGCTGCAAAAACAGGTATGGAGGAGTATGTTTAAAAGGTATAGACTGAAATGGTATTTCAATATCAGATTAAAACACAGTGCATAAAAATGGAATAAAAGTCAGAACTTAAGAATAAATGAGGCTATCTCTTGGACAGCTAAAGGAGACTGTGTATATATATTCTTTTAAGTGGACAATAGTGGAAATTAAGGTGTATGATATTTATATTCCACTGAATATATTTAAAATGATTACACATCAACTTAATTTTAAAAAATAATATCAACAATGTATCATATATTACATAATGTGCAACTATTTAACCATGAAGTATTTCAATGTCAACTTAAAAAAGATGCATGGAGGTATATACCTTACTATTACTGTAGAAAGCATGACAGTGAGAGAATAATATGAAGACCCTTTTCCAGGGCCAAGGTCAGCCCAAATCCAGGGAGCTTATTGACAGCCTCATCTCCTCTCTCCTCCCCACCGAGATCCCTCCCCTTGTTGGAGAAACGAGCCAGAGTGCGAAGAGAAAATGCAAGGAAACTATCTTAGCCCAAGACAAACACCACTGGAAGCATCAGCCTGCTGCTGAGGACCAGTGTTCCGGTGTCATCCCACACCAAACCAGAAGAGACCAACTTCAGGTCCTTGGCAAACAGCAGTATCATGCCTCCAGTCCCCTCTGTCAGGCCAATCCAGACTTGACAAAAATGAGAAGGGTGGGCACGTCTTGTGCTGGGATGGCACACACACATCGCTGCACCACTCACACTGGCTGACTTTACATCTACAACTTTCAGTTACAAGCAGGAACATGCTAGTTTGTGTATTAATTGCTCTTTAGATAAATGTCATGATTTTATGAGCAGCTGAGTATAATGGAGAAAATGAAAAATGGGTCAGTGGCAGCTTTTCTTCGCTTTCCTTTCTTCTCGCCTACTTCTCTTCCTCTCGTCCCCCACTGGAAGATTCTCTGCTTTCCCTGCCCACATCAGGCCACATCTGCTTTTGTGAATAAAAACCTTTTAAGACCTAAGAAGATTTGCTCACTCAGAGACCTGGCATAGTCTCTAGGCAACTTCTGGCCTGAAGTTGTCTGTCTGTCCATGACTTAGAAACCCCTCTGAGATCCTGCCATTGCTAAGTCTTTGTTAGGCAGCCAAAGCCCTCTAGGCAGCTTCCCCAGATGTCGGCACCTTGACAACGCCCTGCTTGGAATATGATTTTAATAGCGACTAATTCCCTCGGCTGTGGCACTGCAGCACATGGCTCAATGCTTCACAGGCAAGTTTCAACAGCTGTGTAACCAGATGAGACTATTTTCCCAAACAATAGCAGTGTGGCAGAAAACAGCTAAGGCCCGTCAGGGGGACAGCTGTGAGGCGGGAGTGAGGGAAGGAGGAGGGATGGATCATCTACCTTCTTGAGTGATTACTTATTTAAATTTTCACTGGCTTCTGAATGGAAGGGCATTGTTTGCAACTATGGTGGGCTTTTTAAATACATATTTGGGATATCCAAGAAGTAATTTGTATTCAATAAAGATGGTGTAAATTATGACAGTATCTCCCTCAGTTTTGGAGGGAGAAGAAAGTTACAACTAAAAGCACTGACTGGACACTGGCAGGTCTAGAGCAGTGTAATTAACCTTTGTTTTTGATGTACCGTTGACCTGTCCTGTTCACTCCCTGTTGCTTCCCTGATGGGTCATTGGAAATCATGCTACTCTCCTAAGTATGCTGGTGTCCCTTGGTTCAGAACTGTGCTCCATATGGAGGCAAAAGATAGTAGGATACCGAGGACCATGTGCCTGAGGCTGGGATGTTCAATCTCTGTGATGTCAACCTTAAAAATCGATGGCATTACTCAAACATCTGTCATTTGCCTTACCACCTATTATAAACTAACTCATGAACTCATGTAACATTGACTCTTGCAGTGAGTTCAGCTTATATTACCTCTAACAATATGAAGACATACATAACACGTATGAAGACTAAAGACCCTCTTTTCTTGCATACATTTTCTGTGGTAGTTATCATTCCTTGAAAATCTGCTTTGTGACAGGTTCTTGAAGCAGATCAATGTGAATTCTCACCACGAGATTACTAAGAAATACATACCTCGGATCTGTGGGAGATTGGTTCCAGGACCGTCCAGCTACCCCCAAACCCATAGTTGCTGAAGCCCTTATATGAAATGGCATGGTATTTACCTATCACCTACACAATCTTCTCATATACTTTAAACCATCTCTAGATTACTTACAGCACTTAATACTATGTAAATACTATATAAGTACTTGTCATACTGTTTTCAGGAAAGAATGACAGGTAGAAAACTCCATGGGTATTCAGTACAGATACATTTTTTCTTGAGTATTTTTAATTCATAGTTGTTGAAACCATGGATGTGGAACCCACAGCACGAAAGGCTGGATATATTCTTACTTCCATGTCTATAGATGAAGAAGCTGAGATTCAAGTGAGTGAGTGGCTTCTATGAGGCAGCACTCAGTCTCTGTGACTCTGGAGTCTGGGTCTTTTCTACTACCTGTGCTGCCATTAGCTCTGCTTTCTCTGAGCTTGGGCAATTAAGTTCCCAGTCCCAGCCATGCACCTTGTGATTTTGTAGACTTTGGCAGTATCATCCCTGAGTTTTTAAGCCACAGAATGCTGCTTGTCTTGGAATCCAATGACAGGAAGGAATTAGCTACACATTTGCTCAGTTACTCTTCTCTGGAACTTTTCCAGCTCTGCCAAGATTTCTTTTTTTAATGTTTATGGCCAGTCCTGCAAACATTGCTTCAAGGGTAGTACTCTTTTGTTTCATGCAAGAGAAAGAGCCATTTCTTGATTGTTTTTTTAATTCCCAATGTAGACCACAAAATTCCAAAATTTTTGAGTTGTAAAGGAGCTTGGAGATCATCTAGGCTGGTGACACTCAGAATCAGATGGAGAGCTTTTGCTTTGGGTATCTACTGCCATGTAGCAAATGACCCCCAAACAGCAGTTGAAAATAGCACTGGCTTGTAATCTCACATAATGTCCATGGGCCAGGTGTCCATAAGTGGCTCGGCAAGGGTCTTGCTCAGGGGCAAAAAGAGACTGCATCAAGGTGTTTGTCTACAGAAGCCATGTAAAGGCTGGACTGCAGCTGGAGGGGTTGCATCCAAAAAGACTCACTCACCTAGCTTGAGGTGAGATATGTTCCCTGCCATATCGCAGTATACTTTGTAGTCTAACCTTGGAAGAAATATCAATAAACTCTGATGTATTTGAATTGTTGTAAAAATAGTCCTGGTACAAAGTAGGATCAGAGTACACAAGTGGGACAGCTGCAGGAGTAGGGGGTCGTAGAGAACCATCTTGGAGTTGACTACCATGGCTTGTTGAAACACAGGTTCCTTTTGATTCAGTAAGTTCGTGGTGGAGCCTAGGACTTTTAACAAGTTCCCGAGGGATATTAGTGTTGCTCATCTATGACACATGAGAACATATGATCTACTCTATATTCTGATTTCGTATCTGAGAATTTGTGTTACACCAAGATGGAAAAAATGGGCAAGAGGGAAGTACATCTACAATGAGGCAGGAGACTTTGCATTCATTTTCTTTTTTAAGACAACTATCCTGTGTATTAATCCCATTCATGAGTGACAGAAACTAAAACTAAGAGAGGGAAATTCACTTGCCCAAGTTCACTTGAGTAGTTACTGACAGGAGCAAGACTGGGAACCCGCTCTTCTCCCAAGTCAAGAGTTTTGTATACTCAATATCCCTAATCTGCTATTCTATTATTATGAATAAAAACAGTTTTCCTCAAAATGTACTAGGTATTTTATTATGGTCTTGCCATACAGTATTAAAGAATCACTATAAATTGAGCCTATTAAATATAGGGCTCGCAGACTAAAATTTAACCCTAGTTTCATTTAAAGACTGAAGGATTTGACATTTGTAGTTCTAAGTCTTGTAGAATGTATTTAAGAAACATTGGTTCTGGCCAGGTCTTGCAAATATACCAGTCACCCAGAGGATGTAGCATCAACCTGTGCCAGTGCTGAACTTGCACGCTGCAGTCCCTGTTCCATCAGCATGTTGGGCAGGTCTCCTAGAATCTCTGTTACTTTGGCTCACCAACGAAAATGTAGAAAGGTAATAACCACTTCTTTACCCACCTTGTAGGGTTATTGTCAAAATCAAATGAAATACAAGTACAAAGTTCTTTGCGAACTACTATGTACCCTGTACATAGAAGATACTGTTACTATATTTTTTGTCCAGTACCTACTAATTTCTACTCATGGCTCCTATTTCTTATTCTTGTAAACAAGATCCTGAACTTTATTGAAAGCTGTTTAGCCATCTATTGAAAGGTGATTATTTTATTTAAAAGTGTACTAAGTATTTCTTTAGGTGGAACGTACTTAAGGAAGAAAGAGAGAGAGAGTCACGTAGTGTACAGGTCTCTGATTCAGGTGCTTAACTTATTTACTTCTTCTGTCAAGTCTGTCAAGGTAACATCAATATTGCAATTTTAGATATAGAAATGGGGGAAAAGGGAGATACGAAGCTCATGACCTATGGAGAGCCACAAGATGACTGCAGTTACTTCAGTGTTGTTAAAATTACTCAGCACGAGGTCTGGCTTGCATAAAATATTCAGTAAATGAAAAATTATAAACACTGCAGTATTGCATCTATTGTTGATGACCGAGATCAGTCTCCCACTCTACTGGATGGGCCTACTGGAATCAGATGTTTGGAAGTCAGCCAGACCAGGGGACTCAGATCCTCTCTTCTCAGCATGGAGCATGAGGGAAGGATTTTCTCATAGAAAGTCTGATTCCACTACATCTGCAGTACTTCTGTTGTTGCTGACGTTTTCTCTCATCATGGATAACAGTAGGAACACCACTTCCCAATTGTGACCATTTTGTAACATTTCAGAACATCCAGAAAATACAGTGGTCACTAGGAGGCAGCACCAGATAATTAAGAACCAAATTTCCCTGGAGGGTTGGCTTATCACTCTTGTTGATCAACGTCTTAAATCACAGCATAAATAACTTCTTCCCTGCTCCCACGTGATTGATATGTATAGATGCAACACATAATGATTACATTGATCTTGATTATTTTGTGCATATTCATATAGGGGCAAAATTACAAATCCTTTCTTCCTTTTCAACCCTCCCATTCCCTCCCCCTCTCCTCCAACCCCCATATTCCCCTCAATTAGTTCTATGAAATAATTGTGATCTTGGTTTCTCATATTAGAGAAACCATTCGTTATTTAGCCTTCTCCTTCTGACTCATTTCACTGAGCATGATGGTCTCACGTTGCATCCATTTACCTACAAAAGCCTCCAACCTTTCTGTCTTTATAGAAGAGCAATATTCCATTGCATATAAATACCACAACTTATGTATCCATGGTCTGTTGATGGGTATTTTGCTGTCTTGCAATTTTAGCTATTGTTAGTTGAGCTGCTATGAACATGGGTATATATGTATCTCTCTTATGTGTTGTTTTTAATTCTTTTGGGAAAATTCCCAGAAGAGTTATCACTAGATTGAAGGGAATATTTATTTCCAATCTTTTAAGACATTTCCATACTGCTTTCCATAGTGGTTGTACCAGTTTATCTTCCCACCAGCAGTGTTTTTGCAAAATATTTTGAGTCAGGTGGAGAGAAGGTATGCAGACATTTCAGGAATCTTCAGATAACTAGGTTGAAAACTACACCCAACCTAAGAAACCGCTGACCCAGGGGCTTGCCATAATCGCTGACGTTGTTCTCCACAGCACTCATGCCTTCGTCAAAGGCTGATGATGTGCCTATCCAATTTAACGACGCCATAGAGCTAGGAACGACAGAGACCGTGTTTTATGAAAGCACTTAGCGTATTTCCTGGCATATAATAGGTGTTCAGCAAACATTAGCTGAATTTTGATAATTGTTGCTTAACAGAACAGAGTCAATGAGTAGAAGTTACAGGGAGAATTATTTTAGTGCCAGAGGGATATTGTTAGCCTTGTCAAAGACTGGAAAGTGATGAGTCTTAAAATAGTTCTCTTTTTCTTGTAGGTGTGAAAGCAAAAAAATGTATGTGATCCTCCAGCAGGGAGCAAGCTTGGTGTATTGGGCACTGTCAGATCTCTGTCCAGGTCTCCCTGGGTCTCCTTTAGCATTAGTCATGGGTCACTCCTAGATTCCATGGTCCTTGGTTTTTAATGACCAATGATACTGTCTTTAGGAGGGTGGCTCCTTTGCTTTGAGTTCGAATGAAGTCTAAAGTGTGATTCATCCTCCCGGTGGGTCCTGGGGCTTCAGGCTGAGGCTGTGACTTGGTCTCAAGTCTTAGTCTGGCTTCGCTTCTTTCTTGCTTCTCCCGTTCTCCTATTGGGATCTCCTGATAGTGCTTTCTAAATGTAACACTTGCACGAAAGTCTTGGTCTCAGGGGCTTTGTCTAAAGAAATCAACCTAAGATATTTGGTAAAGAATGAATTGGTTTAATCAATACTGACTGGATGATTTCAGATCAGATAGTATGGAAATAAAAGGTTTAGCTATGGTTTGGATTTGGAGTGTTCCCCCAAAGCCTCATGCATTTTGGATGTGGTAGGATAACTATGGAATAATGTGCTGTTGACAGGTAAGGCCTGGCTGGAAGGAGTACATGTTTGGGGCTTAATCTGGTGGAATTGTGTCAACTTGTTGAGATTGGGGGCACCCATGGCAGAGCTTTCAGGTGTGTGTTGTTGATTTGTGGGCCAGGAAGTGTGATAGGGCCCTCCCTCCAGTCTGGGGTGCAACACTGGCAGTCTGAACTAAGTAAAGGAAGTAAGAAGAAACAATTTTACAGATTCTTCTTGGGACAGCTCAGTCTTTGCCTAAATTTCTGGACATGACTTTGCTCCTACTTCACTTGGCTTCTATCTACAATGCCTTAAGCAGCTCTACAGCTTCTGGCATGTGCCTTCATCATTGCTGGCTGCCCTATGAATGGACTATGTGAGACCAAAAACTGTGAGCTTAATAAGTCTTTCCTGCCTTAATTTGTGGATACTGGGTATCTTGTCATGGCAACGAATAAATAACTAAGACATCAATCTACCATAGCCGTCTTTGAGAAAACCTCTAAGTTTGATGAACAATCTTGTCTTTAGACTCAGAGCTTACTGCTAAAACTTGAAGGACTGAGCTATCAGGCACTATAAAAAACTAGAGTGGGTTAAAAGCCTAGATATGAGCCTAGATTTGGCTAGGTATGAAAGTAACTTAAGGAACAGAGGTGCCTTGTTCTCGACAGAAGTATTTCATGTTGTGCTTTTAACAAAACAAATTTAAATTATTTTTCATGATAGTGGGCAGAGACTTCAGAGAGTCT
Source organism: Ctenodactylus gundi (assembly GCA_004027205.1). NCBI lineage: Eukaryota > Metazoa > Chordata > Mammalia > Rodentia > Ctenodactylidae > Ctenodactylus > Ctenodactylus gundi. The sequence goes on along the minus strand of PVKB01005597.1, from coordinate 40,436 downwards.
GTGTTCTGGTTAGTGATGGGTAAGGGACAGGGAAATGTAGGTTAGGACAACTACGTGTCAGGTGTGCTATTAGATACTTTTCATGCATTATCTTTAACCTTCACAACAACTTTGTGAACAGTTAACCTCATTTTTCAAATCTGGAGATTGAAGCTCAAGAAAAATTAAACAGAGTGTCCTAGGTCAATGGCTAGGGTAGAATTCACACACATCAAACAATAGTTGATTGAACAACACCGTCTCTGAGCTGTGCCAGAGGAGTGTGTAAATCATAATTGCTATAGGGGTGTCAACAGAACAGGTAGAAGCGCCAAACCAGCTTTGTGATAAGTGGGAAAAGTTATCAGTCATCCTCATGTGTTTGCCCCTAAAGCTAACTTCTTAGGAAATAAAACATTACTTATCTCAGAGTACTTTTCTTGATGTGTATATTCCAGCAACTTTCCTTGATTGCTCATATAAACTCCCCATCTGGTGTGGGGCAGAGGAGGATAAAGCAACATTTTCTCTCTCTTGCATATGTTACATAATCTCAGTATCAGTGAGGAAACTTTTTAATCTTTTTATTCAAGAAATGCTGTCTTTGTCCACTTTTTGTTGCTATAAATACCCAAGACTGGCTAACTTACAAAGAAAATTTTATTTCTTATGGTTCTGGGTCATCCTTCCCCTTGACCATATATATGAAGTTGGTCCAGGATGTGGTGAATGATGCAATACAGACCACTCTGAACGGAGCCCTAGATTTTCTGAACTGGAGCTGAAAAAAATAATTTTCCTCAGACGGTGATGCATGAAAGACCAGGGACATCAGTCCATCCTTGGAAAGAAAGTTACTTTGAGGAGATAAGGTTCACAGGTAGAAAGAAGCAGGGACCAGAAACAGATAGCATTCAACTGATAGAGCAGTAGAGTTCGCAGTCCTTATTCTGTAATTTCAGAACCCAGATAACCCCATGGGTATGTGATCAAAAAAGTCTCCTTACTTCCCAAGCTAGCGTGAGCTATGGTTCTGTCACTTGCAATGAAATTTGATATAATATATACCTTTCCTTTTTTGCCTGTTTCTACTACTCTGTCTTAGACCTAGACATTAGATGGCCCTGAAATGAACAGTTTTAAGTTAGGCCTGAAGAATAGCTACAAAGCCAACAGGCTTGATAACTTTGACCCTTTAAGGCCAGAGTGGCTATGTGCGGTTGCTTGGAACATTTTTAGTTTATTCCTATAGCTGAGTAGCATGACTCATAGTCCCCTTTCAGTCTCAGAAAGGCCTGACTTTGCTGATAAAGCAATTACTCAGTTAAGGCTTATATCAATCGTTCCCCTTTTGAAGACTTTCTAGGTCTCCAAATCTCTCTCTAATGGTGGGAGCCCCTGAAGGTAGACCTGAGACATGATTCACTGGCATAGGCCAGTAGGGTTTCACAAAACACCCTGAGCCCTCAAGAATTCAGCCAGTTTTGGCCAAATTGAATATTTATACTTCAAAATAACTACTAAATAAGCTTCCCTAAAAGAAATTAGTTTGATTGATCTACATTAGTCATGGCCTGGGTGTCCAGTTCATCAACTTTAAACGGAGCCTAAAATTGATGAAACTAAATATTTTTAAAAACTCTGAGTACCTACTTTTATTTAATTCTATAAGGTAAATCTTATCTCCATTTTTTTCCTTTTGTGATTTTTTATTCTTGTTTTTGTTTATGTGGTATATTACATTATTATTATTTTTTGATACAGGATCTTGCTCTGTAGTCTAGGCTGGTCCTGAGCTCAACATGTATCCCAGGCTAGCCTTGGACTCACAGCAATCCTCCTGCCTCAGTCTCTGGAGAGCTGGGATTATAGGCATGCTCCACCACACCCAGCTTTATATGGTTCTGGGGAATCAAACCCAGGGCCTTGAGTTTGCAAGGCAAGCACTTATCTATTGAGCTATTCCTCAACCCCGATCTTATCTTCATTTTTACGGAAGGACCTGACATTCAAAGAGGTGAAAGGCGTGCCTTTAAACCATCACTTCCCTGTACCATGAGGGTCTGCACTGTGTCTTATGGATGTTACAATTTAAGTCACTTCTGAATGCTCTTCTGCACGACCAAGACTGCACTTCCCAGACTCCTCAGCAGCTGGCGTTCTGTGCATGCTCAGGTACTCCGTGTCTGAGGCTTGTGCGATGCATGAGCGTTCTGGAACCGGTGGGTGCAGGTACTGTTTCCTACTGTAGCAGAGGAGGCGTCCAGACTGTGAAAGGCAGCAGGCTCCGCAAGATCTTCACCTGCAGTGTGGCTTTGGTGAAATTTCTGGAAGCTCATCCTAGACTCTGTTCCTTCAACTCTGCTGTTGACTCTGTAAATTTAATACCCTTGCAGGTAGGCATGTGGGCGCTCCTCTTTCTATAAAGGAACACTGGCTATTTAACAGGGGGTATTGCAGTTAAGATGCAGCGGGGGACAGGGGTTGTTTTTATTTCCCTCTGTGTGCTTTGCTTCGCTTCTTTGATATGACAGTAAAAACAGGGTCACAGGGTCTGAGGATCTTCATCTAGGGTTTCTGGCTCGTCAGTCAGTAGTGAAGAGTCCAATACCTGCTTACGTTCTAGCCCTGTTTTCATGGGAAGGTCATGGTCTCTGTCCAGTCCAATTCAGCTGGGTTTACATGGAAAAAGAGCCAGCATAATCATGATGCCACTGCTGTATTAATGTCACTGCAGTAGTCTGATTTCTGTTAGCTTAATAAATGCCTGAGATAATTAACTATAAAGAGATTATTTTTGGCTCAGCCCATGATTGCTTGGCATAATTGCTTGGGGCCTAGGATGCTCAGTACATCCCGGGAGGAGTGTGTCACAGCGCAAACCTGCTTGCCTTATGGCCAGGAAATGAGAGTGAGCGAGGGAGACTGAGGTCCCATTGATCCCCTTCAAGGGTATGACTCCAGTTGCCTAAAGACCTCTCACTAAGCACCACCTCTTAACATTTTCACCAACTCCTTCTGATAGAGCCACAGACAGACATAGGGATCAAGCCTTCAGTGCACATGCAGGTCTTTGGGGCCACTTAAAAATCCAAACTATAGCAGTAACCACAGCAGAAAAGTGTCTGGAGCTTTCCTTACATTGATTTACACTTTAGGGTAGAACACCCTCTTCGTTTTGTGGTGGTGCTAGTGAGGTATATATATTTTTAAATTTACCTCCTTGAGAAAAGTTTTAGACAATAATTTTCTTTAACATAATCATAGCTCGGGCCAACATTTTCAGATGTGATTTTTTTTTCTGCTTTAGAGAGTTGAATTTGAATCACAGAGAAATAGTAATCATTTGGTGTGGTTTTCTTGATGAAAGGATTTGTGACTGGCTGTTTGAAAAACTCCAGAAAGGCTCATTCTTGGATGAATATCAAATAAAACCTGTATCTATAATTCACCTTCCAAAGCAATTGGCTATTCTTTAAAAACTTCAAACATAGACAGCAAAATAAGGAAAATGAGAATAATTATGTCATTAGGCCTCAATTAGCAAAATGTCTCATGGCTTGGGTTTGTCTGGCCACTAGGGTAAGAAGCATGCAGTGTAATTTTGACAACATCTAAGAAGACTTCACCCATCTAAAACATTCCACTCTCCTAGATTCCAGATCACCTACATTTCTTCAGAAAGATTTGGTGGATATGTGTGAACTCAGCTGGACCATAAGTTGCCCAGATACTTGGTCAAACATTACTCTTGATGTTTCTGTGAGGGTATATTTGAATGAAATTAACATTTACATTAGTAGGTACAGGGAAGAAGATTGCCTGCCCTGTGAATGGGCCTTTTGCTATCAGTCAAATGCCCAAATTCAACAGAGACTGGCTCTTCCTCAAGTGAGAGGGAGTATCTTTTGCTTGATTAGACAGAAGAAGCTAAGAAACTGTGTTATTCCCTGTCTTGGAGTGGAAGCACCTGTTTTTCTGGGTCTTAGCATCTTTTTGAATAAAGCTACACCATTGGCTCTCCTGAGTTTCCTGTCTGACAACTCACCCTTCAGATCTTGGGACCTGTCAGCTTCCATAACTGTGTGATCTAATTCCTTATAATAAATTATTCTCCTTCTTCCTCCTCCTCCTTCCTCCTCTCTTTGTGGTACTAGGGACTGAATCCAGACCCTCCTGCATGTGAGACATGCACTTTACCACTGAGCTACCCCGTTTTTAAAATCTGAGACCGGGTTTCACTGAGTTGTGTAGAGTGTCCTCAAACATGTGATCCCCCTGCTTCATCCCCCAAATAGCTGAGTTTACAGGCAGGCACTGCTATGCCCCACTATGAGATCCCCTCTCCTTTGGTTTTATTTCTTTGAAGAACCATGACAAATACAACAAGGACCAAAATAAGCCATCTGTCCCAGAGGGAAGACACAACTTTTACACACCTCCACACTGAGGTATGAATTGCTTGTCTTCCTGCCCCTGGAGCACACATTTCTGGGCAGCAGAAGAAGAAAGAGCCAACTTTCTGGCCCAGAAAGGCAGAAAAAACTCCTGTGAAGGAGGTTCTTAACACAACAACAAACTTTATTTGGTCAAAAAACACATCTAAGGTTTTTGAGCAGGCACTTTGTGAGTGCAGAGGGACAAAGCAGGTACTCCCACTGGGGACACGTGGACTAAGAAGCTGAGATGAGAGAAGACCCAGCTTCCCATTGCCAGTGCAGTTATAGAGCTTTACCCATCACCACTGAAGCAGGCTTTCCAACCATGTTCGTGACTGCCTAGGCAAAGATGAAACACAGGTTTTTTAGTCGAAGTGCAGAGCAGCAGACCTGGCTACAAGGCAAATGTCTCTGGCTTATTGGGGCCCAGCCTCTTGGGCAGAACGGGGGAACACACGCCCACCCACTTGATCTCTGCTCAGATATCTCCATCTCCACTTCAGAGTCCAGTAGTTAGCCGCAGACCTGCCAGTGTCAGAAAGAAACAAGGCCAAGAACCTTGGAACTGTGGAAATGACAGAGTGAACTGGGGTGCTATCTAATTATCGGAGGCAAAGACCAGTGATCAGGGAGCACGTTCAGGGCGAGCTGTGAAGGTCAGACCTGCGAGGTTCCTCTGGAGACCTCCAGTCCACGAGTGCAGGAGGCAGTCCTGAAGTCCGGGGTGTGAAAGGGCTTGCTTGAGCCACACAAGAAGTTCCCAGAGCGGGCCTCTGGGCCCTATCTTCAAGATGCGATTAACTTTCTACTAACACTTCTTAAAGGCAAACTTAACACTGGCCTTCTTCCCAACATGCCAGGAGACCTGCCTCTGTGCCCTAAGGGTCAGAACCAGGCTGAGGGGAAAAGAGTAGTCTAAAGAGTAGGTCTAGATGGTGGGTCTAGGGTCACTTCTGTGCCAGCTTTGGCCCTCTCACTTGACGCCTCTCACTCCCATCCACCTGTGGAGCTGTGAGGGCCTGCAGGTGAGCCTCCCAGGACTGTGCCCAGTGAGGGAAGAGGACAGCCACACAGTCATGCTTCCGGTCTGCCTCACTGCCTTTCAGGCATCATTCTGTGCCTTGGTTTCTCCATCTGCAAAATACATTTGTCTGACTTCATGCTTTTAGTTTCACTGACAATAATTGAATATTATAAAGGTTAAAAAAATGTTCTGGTTTGAAGTAGAGATGGACAGCTAGATTTATGCTTAGAGGCAAAAACATTGTGTGTGGCAGTCACCAAAACAGAGATATTTTATAATGAAAGGCCAGGCTGCAGGGCTGCAGGCACCAGGCCATTTCTGAAGGAGGTGATGTTCAGACCCTTTCCCACTGAGGTTGAGAGACCTCAGACAGCATTCTCAAGAACACATTAGTTTTTCTCAAGGGTAGTATTGTGTCCTTTCGTTGGCTTTATTTTCTAAGAAAAGATGCTGGGTATCCTGATGGTATTGTCTTATTAATTATCAGTAGCTAACACCTGGGGAAGGTGGCCACCCCAGGGAGGGGAGAAGCCCACTGACTGTGGGATCAGAGGCCTCAGCTCCCTGCTCTTCCTCTTCCTCCTCCTCTCACCTCAGTCCCTGCTAGCCCTTCGCTGACCTTGCCTGATGAACCACCAGCCAGAGAAGCGACCTTCACCTGGAAGGATGGGCTGAGTGAATGTACTTATGAACGTTCTTCAGAGGAACTGCCCCGGTATAGTTCTTATCTGAATGAGGTACGATTCCTGGGAGCCTTCTGAGGGTAGAGGCTGTGTTTAGTTCAGGGCTCTGTCTCAGGGCATGCCAACAGGATCAGTGGGAGCTTGTGAGTGAAGGAGAGAGCCAGTAATTCTAGATACCAGAGTTTATTCTAGTGGGAGAGTGAACCCCAGAAACCCAGGAGCATGTCTGGGAACAGATCTAGTTAGCCCAGGTCTTGACAAGATGCTGGTTGAACTGTGTTCCTTCTGAATGGAGGAAACATTTCAGGGCCCCCACAGGTCTACTCAGAGCCAGGGGAGCCGCAGCCATGCTGTGCCCATCGCGACCTTGATCGCTGATCGTGTTTCCCAACACGCTTTGGTCTTACAAATGTGCAAACACCCCTGGATCTGTATTCACCTTGTAACTTCCGGCTCTTATCAGTAGATTCTGACCTGCCTTCTTAGGTCTACCCTCAGCCCTGCAGCCCCGTATTAGTTACTTTCTGGCTGCTGGGACTCTGGTCTCCACATCCACAACTTAAGGGAGGAAAGGTTTGTTTTAGCTCACAGCTGCAGAAGGTCTCAGTTCATTCATGGTAGCTGGCAATGGTGAAAGAGCTTGGTAGAGGGCCTAGCTGAAGAAAAGCTGTTCATCCCACAGCAGACAGGAAACTGAATGAGTGAGGAAGTGTAGCGCTATGGTTTACCCTTCCAGGTCAAGTCCCAGTAGTAATCTGTCCCATCTGACCAGGTCCCATCCCCCAACAGCACAAGAAATGAATGAATTAGCTCCACGCTAGAGTCACCTTCCAAACATCAGGCCTTTAGGAAACACTCCAGATACAAATCATAACAAACCCCCTTATCAAATCTGCTAAATTTTGTCTTCAGGTGTTTCCAGACTCTAAGTCTTGTCCAGCAGTGGCCCTGTGCAGCTGGCAAGATCGGGGGCACTGGACTCTGATCACAACACCCACAGCCCACTCCTTTGTCCCCACCCAGCGCCAGTGTAGTGTGGAATGTGGTTGTGACAGAGAAGGTTGGTCTGTTGCCACGGCACATTCTAGCACGTCCAGGCAGGCCTAGGCAGGTCACCAGGGGCTCTGTTGACATGAAGGATAGCCTATAGCATTCTCAGAAAAAATCGCAGTGATGACCTAGAGCTGACACCTAGCCCTGAAGAAGACTGGGCTGATTAGGGATTTTAATAACGTCATACATAATTTGGGCTTTGGAAGAGGGGCTGCTCCTGGGCTGACTTATGAGGGTGATACCAAGACTCATTCGTCTATTTCTTTGGGGTGAAGATAAGGCATAGAAATACTAAGTCATAAAAAGCATGAAAGAGTTTGAGAGAAAGAGGCCTCTGTTGGAGGAGAGGCCCACCGGCTCTGGCTCACAGCGAGAGAGGGCTCTTGAGATAGGTCAAGAATTGGGAGGGCCACTGGAGAGGCCTGTTGGGCTGCGGAGGAAAAGTGTCTATGCTTCTTGGACTGGAAAAAAAAAAGCGCTTGAAAATGTACTCATGAACTTATGTTCCTTTCTTCTTGCTAAGGTGACAAATGCCATCCCTACATCAAACATTCACAGGTAAGTTATGAGCATTTGAAGAGGCAGGCTGTGCAGGAAATGACGGTGGCCTTGGCCAGCTGTCAAGCAGAAAGCAGAAAAGATGTTAATGATTCACCTCCAGGAGGGCTGGGGATCCCCTTGGACGCCGGCACTATAAGTCGCAACACAAGAATTACAGAAGAAATTGCACAAGTGAAAAGGCATCATGCACAGTGGTCCCCGAGGAAGGCTGCACTCTGACATATGTACTTTCAACTCTTTTCTGTCCTTATTCTTGTCACAGTGCCCTTTCCATTCTCATCCTCCTGTGCCCAGGTAGCTGTCAGAAACCCAAGTCTATCCCCTGCCTCCTCTTCCTTCAGTGAACATCTGTCTACTGTCTCTCTTGCTCCAGCCACCAGGAAAATAGCACTGAACAAGTCTCTGCCCTCAGGAAGCTTCTTTCCAGAGAGAAGATGGGGAAAAAAATAATGGATGGTGTATCAGGAGGTTCATGGAGATAAGTTCATAGAGAAAAATTAAGCAGGGAAGGAGAAAAGGGAATGCTGGTGAATGTGAGAGAGGGAGGGGTTGCAGTGTTAATGACAGAGATCAGGAAAGTCTTATGCTTGACATTTCATCAAGTTCCCTCTCTGTGGCAGACAGTCTCCTAACCATGATATAGATGTTGGGTGCAGGATTGATTATGAATAAGAATATGTGATATCTGCCCCTCCCTCATAAAGCTCCATGCTGATACATGTACAATCTCTCCTCAACAGGGATGCATGGACAATCATATCATTATGCTCTTTAACACTCTCACATGACAGTTAGATGCCTTTATCAAATTCTGTCCCTTCGGCAGGGCTTAAAGTCTTCAAATTCCTGTCCCACCTCTGTTCCAGTCTCATCGGCAGCCACAACCTCCTCTCCTCTAGGTCAGGAGCCGCAAAGTCTCATTTGTCTGGGCGACTTGGCTTGTGCCTGTCATCCTACCTTCGTTATGAGTTGGGTGTGTAACCCTTTGCTCCCATGCACCCTTTGCTCCGACGTATTCTGTGGTCACATTCTGTAACACATCCCGCTGCTTCAACAAGACAAAGTACTTAGCTGTTGCTCGTACCTTCTACTTCGCAGAGTCGGCACTCTGCTCTGCTCTTCCTTCCGTGGGGTTACCCTCTCCTGCTTTACTTTTCAGATGAGATTCTCTTTTTCTTTCCTAAAAGGCAGCTGGGATGTTGCCTGAGCTGGTGCCCTGGATGCCCACCTTCACTCCTCCACTGGGCAGCATGCTCGTTCCCAGAAGAGGCCTCTTGTCTCCAGCACACTATGATGCAAACCTTGTCTGGGGGTCACTCCTATCCCTGGATGAGGGGCAAGTCCTCCATCCTCTTTACTCTAGCATCTGAGACGCAGCAGGCATGGAGCATTCTTAAACTGAATTCAGTGTGATTAAGTTCTAGTTGCAAATACAATGGCTTGACGGTTTAAGTGCTCCTTAGAGCACTGTATCTTAAAGGCAGCATCTACTGAGTGTTTGTTTCAATCTCTCATATAATTGCTTAAACACAGAATAGAGTTAGTGCCCAACAATAGATCTCTTACTGATCTGCTCTTTAACTTCATGCCTGACAAATGTTTGCTCACCTGCATAGTGAAATGACTCTGCATTCTACGTGTAGCTTTTCTCCTGGGGAAGAGCTGCTGTGACACATCCCTGCGCTCTGAATCTTGAAGAATCTTCTCAGCCTAGGAAAGTATGGGGTGAAGAGTTAGGGGCGTGCACACAAAAGCGTCCATTATCCAAACCTGACGTGAGACATTTTCAGAAAAAGAAGCATCCGGAGAAGTGTTTTGGTGCCAGCAGATTATTCTTTGGTAGCTGGAAAAGACAAAAGCAATTTCATGTTTATTAGTCCTGATCAAGGAGGAACCATGGTGGAAATGTAACCAATGGCTATAAAGAAAGGAGGCCAGCGATTCGAAGGGGAGCTGCAGGCAACGGCTGCTGCACACGCTGAGTGGTTGCAAACCTGCTTAGCATTCATCCACTCACTTTCCCCTTCACGTTCAGTTGCGCTCACATGACAAATGTGGGATGCCCCGCGTGGGTCGGGCCTTGGGGTAACTGTATACCCAAAATGCAATCAGTGAGGCATACTAAGACTGTCCACATCCCTGTGGTAAACCCGCCGGAAGACAACCGGATTCTCATTTAAAACTGTGACAAGGAGAGGAAGGAAGCCTGGGCAGGGGGCTCTAAGAGGCACAGCAGAATCGGGGCAGGTGCAGGCTCACCTGAGGAAGAGCTAGGTAGGCCAGGTGGGCTTCGTGGAGGGAATGGGGTGTAATAAGGGTTGTGGCACTCAGTGCGGGCTCAGAGAGTGAGGAGTAGGACAAGGCGGAGCGGCTGAGGGCAGAGGGCCAGGCCGCCAGGGAAAGCGTTGGTGGAGCCAGGGACCTTTGTGCTATAAGCATCACATGGTGCTGGAGGAGATTCACTAGTGGAGTGTGGGTGGAGAGCTGTATGTGTCATCTGATCAAACATACTCTTTGAAAACTTCAGTCTAGCTACATTGTGAAAAGATTTCAAAGTAGAGAGATCAACTTAGAAAACCAAGGCAAGAATCTGGGCAAGAAACATGGGAATTTGACCTGGGAGTGGCCTTTTAATTCTCAGTAGCATAACTTTAGAATGGAGGTACTAAGACATAAAGCTTAGAGTAAATGAAACTTCAAAGTGTCTGGTTCACAGCATGTGCTCAATGTACATGTGTTTTCTGTCCTTCTGGGCTTGGAGCAGGCAACTGACCCTGAGCTGAAGTTCCCGGGGCCTGTCAGGCTCTGCTTTCTGAAATTATTTTGGTTTTACTCACAGGAGAAACCTGTGTTTGTGCAGGGAAAAGGGAAGAGGAAGCAGCCTGAGACACATTGTGAAGAAGTTCCTTTCCCAAATATTTTTTTGAGGTGTAGGAAAAAGAGGGCAAATTAATAGGTTTGGGAGTGTCATGACTACACAGATCAGTGTGAGGTTCTGTAAGTAGGCATTAGTTTCTGGTCCTGAGAGAGAGAGAGGGAGGGAGGGAGAGAGAAAGAGAGAGAGACAGAGACACAGAGAGAGAGAGAGACAGAGACAGAGACAGACAGAGAGACAGAGAGAGAGAGACAGACAGAGAAAGGCAGGCAGGCAGGCAGGCAGACAGATGGTATTCTGGGTACAAAGGCTTTAGACTTCTGAGAGAGTTGTTGTTTCTGAGGCTTCCTTGGGAAGCTTCCTTTCTTTTGCAGTTAATCGGGTAATGAAAGTTGCATGGGACTGCAATCAAGTAACTCAGATAAAGGCCTCTGTGCTCATCTCAATGTATGCAATATCGGGTGACAGGCTCCGCCAGTGAAAATAAAGGATGGCCATCCTCTAGCTTAGCAAAGAGGGATGGAAAGCCTCCTCCTGCTTCACAGGCTGCAATGGAACAAAGGCCCCACGGCAGGGTGGTTGACAAAGTGTGACTGAGGCCCACACTTGCTTATTCTTCACAGGGTGTTATGTAAGCGCAGCCAGAAGTGCTTCTAGCTAGAAGCAAAACAAGATCTTATTATTTTTCCCTCTCAAAGAAACAAGCCACAAATAAAGGAGAGCTTACCTTGATGAAAGCAAATCACTCATTCCTGAAGTTTAATTGGGGCAAGAAATAATGCGCAAAACTTACTGTAACATAAATGGCTCCTGCCTCAGAAGCTTGTAACCATGAGAGATGCAGACAATGATGCCATCCACCCCAGCAGTCCGACTGCCTGTAAAAGTCTCCCTCCAGAGAGCGAGCCAAGGGGTGCCTTAATCCTGGCTCTCCGTGTGGACACGGGGAAAAGTCCTTACTGCTCCCGTCTGGGATGAAGATGCCAACGACCCCAACAAATGGGCTTTTCTCTGAGTGGCCAGGGACTTGTTGAAGGATTCTGAGCAGAAGAGCGACATGTTCTCCATTGCTTTTTAACAAGATCATGTGGTTTCCATGTTGAATTTGAATGGTTGGAGTAAGCAGTAGAAGGAGACTTATGTGGAGTTTCCTGGTGTGCATGTGAGAGAGGACAGGACCTGCACCAGGGTGTGGGGCAATGGAGGCGGTGATGTGTAATTGGAGCCTGGAGTTGACAGGTAGAACCCCTAGGATTGCCTGACTGGAATGCAGGAGAGTGAGAGAGCAAGAGGGGTCAGGGAGGACTCAAGGTCCTCAGCTGAGGACCAACATGGATGGAGCTGCTGTCAACTGGCAGTACATTTCGTGAGCAGAAAATCTGCTCAGTTCGTGGTGTTTGCCTAAATGAACCCTACAGTTGTCAATAACAACTAAGCCTAGTAACTAACCAAGAAGGCTGTTTCCCCACTTGATTCACTGAACATTGTATTTACTTCTAGCAAGCAGACTACAGTCACTTGCCAGGCCAATAAGAAGACATACAGGTTTTTTTTTAAATAGCAATTTTACAAGCAAACTTTCTCATCATAATTAACAATGTTTGTCTTAGTCATCTTTGTAATTTTGTCATAATTCCTTAGTCATAATTTCTAATTTTTTTCACAACTTTTTGGAGAAGAGGTGTATATTGGCTCACTGTTTCAGAGGTTTCAGTCCATGTTTGACTGGCTCCCACATAAAGACAAGATGGCAGATGGGCATTGCTAAGGTAGCTGCTCATTTCTGGCAGCTGGGAAGGAGAGGAGGAAAAGAACCTCAGAGGAAGAGGCCAGGGACCAGGTTGTCACTGTCACACATCATAACCCATTGATTAGAGTAGAAACCACAATCCAATCACCTCTCTAAGGGTCTCCTAGTCCAGTCAGATCATAAAGATTAATCAGCACAACTTTAAACATAAATTATTAAAAGATGATAAGATAATCTTTGGCTCAACAAAGAAATCAAAAGAATAATATTTATTTAAAAAATCGATAAAATGGAGAAATTTAAAAATGAATGACCCAGCAAAAACCATCTGTACAGAACAATTTATTGTTTATAATGTCCTTAGTTCCAGAGAAGAAAAAATAAAATAAGGGAAATATGTACTTGTATTAAGGAGTTAGTAGAGTAACAGTAAAATAAACCAAACTAGAAAGAGAAGATATATAAAAATAACAGCTAAAGTTAAGTAAGAATTAAGTATTAAAATCAAATTTTAATTTATTGATTTGAAAATAAATATAGCATTTCATAATGTAAAATAAATCTAAAATCTGATTTCTTGATATACCTGAACTCTTAAAATCCTGAATAAGAAAAAATAAAGACAACCCTGTAGCAATAAATTCAAAAATTAAGAGACTAAAGATGACACTTGACACTCCATGTATCACTAACTCTGACTCAAGAAGAAGTGGGAGACTTGTATAGAGCAATTGTCATGGCTTTGAAGGGTGATTTGAAATGCAACTGAGTTCAATTTCATTGCAATTTTCAAATGAGTTCACAAGTGAGTAGCACTGGTTCTTCTTCCTTTACTACAACCTAGTCATACTGCTTGGTTCTACAGCAAGTAACAGCTATATAGTTATTATATCTGGATTCTGTTTATTGATTTTTCTGTTTTAAAAATCAGCCAAGAGAACAAGCGAACTTAGTTACAATAGTATCAATAGAAATGTTAAGAACTTCTTAACGTGCTAAAATATAGCTTGCTGACAAAAATCAGGATGATGTCAGGGATAAGAAAATGGTGAGATGCACTTAAGAGAAGGCAAGTGTGTAAATTTGGATACATTGGATGGAACAAGATAGAAAGGTTTAAGTATATTATTAGAAGAACTCAAGTTAATAGCATCATTTACCAAGATCAAGAAGGTTGCAAAGATTAAGGGGAGAAGATATTGAAGAGGAGGTGGGTAGGAGGAAGTCTGCTGGGTTCACTGTACGTCAGGGAGGAGCCAGTGGACACTGAAATAGAATGACCTAAGTGTGGGAGCTAAAGTTTTGATTATAAACCACCAAAAGAAGCCAGAATAAAAACAGATCAAAGGGGTTTTTTATAAGAGTTAGTATAATTATTTTGTTTTCTTGTGTTCTGTTGGCATTTAAAAATAGTTTTTATAAGTAGCAATATTCGTATCTATGGCTATGGTTTGAGTGTTCGCCAAGGGTTGCTGTGACTCAAGACGTGTCCTCTAAGGGGTGGAGCCTGCTGGGAAGCTGTGTGTCATCAGAGGCATGAGAAAGTTCTCAACTGAACTCTTCGGTGGTTCTCAAGAGAGGGCTGTTACGAAAGGAGCAAGTCCCTTCCATCCTTTAAGGTATTGCAGGACTACCACATGCATCAAAAAATCCTCTCGATGGCCTGCTTTTTCCACCTCCATCTAACCCAGCACCTGACAGTCCTGGGGCCAGATGGGGTCACGGGGCTCTGTTAATCACATCTGACTTGATTTAGCCCTTATTCCACATTCACTTAGTAGGGCTGACAGACAAAATATTTATTTTGAACAAATACACAGGGCAACAAAACTTTAAAGTTCCACTTTCTTTTCCAAAGAATTTTATATATTAAGCAAAAAGGTTATTTTAATTTTTATATTGTTTTGCTGATTTTTTTCTCATTCATAACTGGATAGCATTAAGTTACTTGTCAACGACTGAGGTAATTTACAATAATGCAGTTACACACATTCTTGACCTACCTCCTCTTGCCCCTGGCTTTTGAATAAAATGCTTTTGAAATCTTTCATTATTTACTAGCTCTGTGACAAATCATATTTAACTGTCAATGGCTCAGTTTTCTAAATTAGAAGGCAGTGATATTATATCTACCTCTAAGAGTTGCTGGGAGGATTAACTGAGATTATTGTGTGAAAACTCCGGGATCATATCTATTCAATAAGTGCTGGTTGTACTACTTTCTCAGTAATATAGGATGGAGAGAAAAGTTCATGGTCAATGGGGTCCAGCTAGTAAAACAGTGTGGTGGTTTGAATCTGGAGTGTCCCCCAAAAGCCTCATGTACCTATGGATACTGTGTAGTGTCAGGAGGTGGGACCTGGGGGAAGGGGCAGACCCTTAGTGCTTGACCTGGAGGGTAATGTGCTCATTCTGCCCTTCCTCCCTGACTTGTCTCTGTTCTGCCATGTGGTAAGGATCTCTGTCTCAGAGCACCAGCTCTAGTACTGACTCCAGGTCTGGACCCACTATGTGGTTCTACCATTTCCAGCCACATACCCATGAATGGACTGTGACCTTCTGAAACTATGAGCTAAAATAAAAATTTTCCTCCCCTAATCTGTGCATGTTGAGTATTGAGTCACAGCAACAGAAAAGTAACTAAGACAAACAGCATCTCTCATTCCTCTCCTCTGGACAATTTGAAGATGGGGGCAAGTCACTGAGGAGTTGTACACGCTGTGCATATTGAAAGTGCACCTTCAGGAAGGCTTGACAGATGCACCCACTGTGGATCCTCCACACAATCACAATAGTGACAAATTCGTGTCCAAAATTTTCATGTGTCCCTTTATAATCGCTCCCTCCTGCCTCTTTCCCCAGACACTAAGATGCCTTCCACAACTATTCAGATTATTCTTTTCCTTCTTCGTGGGTTTTGAGAGTTCTGTGTGCATTGTGGAAATAAATCCTTCAACAGCCATATAATTTGCAATGTTCTCTCCTCTTTTGTGGCTTCAATTTGGGTTTCCCTATGTTTTTTAATGATTGAATGGAGATTATGGGATTTGGGGAGATTATCACAAAGGGGAGGTGTCCTTCTTGGGCCTCATCTCACAGAGCTCATGATACCAATGACCTTGATCACATGGCAATGGTGGCATCTATTGGGTTTCTCCACTGTAAAGTTACATTTAGCCTATCTTCTATACTCTGTTCTTTGGGTGTTGCTAAGTCCTGCCAATACTCAAAGGGGAAAGAGGAAAGGAATTAAAGCAAGAAATTAAATTTTTCCTCCTACATGGGAACAGTATATATATATATAAATACATTATCCTTAAAAATACTCCCATCCTCTACTATTTTTTTTTATTTCTGTATTCACCTGTTTATATTGTTGTGGACTAGGGGTATTTGTATTACTTTTAGATTTTAATCCAATATTACTGCTCTTGTTATTCACATTATTCTAGTTTTGGCTGTTTTGAACCCTTTTAAATTGGAACATATATTCTTTTTTTTTTAACTGAGTATTCACTTCTTTACTGCTAATATAAAAGCTGAGGAGATAAGGGAGCACAGGCAAAGGCAGTGGACATGGCATGGTGTCAACAGAAACAACCATCCCCAGGGTGGTTTCAGGAGGATGGCATTCTAGGGCCCCTCCAAGGTCCCCCATGCCCTGGGCATTCTGGGAACCACGTGGTGTCCCTGTCAGCATCATTTCCATCTAAGTTCTATATCTGGTTCTTTGCATCTTAAACCAAATCAGAACGCTGGTTTCATTACATGTACCTGTACATGTCTTGTGAGCTCCCTTTGCTCTAAAATGGAAGGTGGACACCACGGTGACAGGGAAACCTGCAAAGCTGAGGTAGACTAGCCCACACCACTGGGGTGGGGAGGTGTAGCTCTGTCTCTGTAAGATCTTGAGCAACATCAATTCTTTGACTATGCTGCCAACCTTACTTTTTTCTCCCTTTGCTCTTTAGTGCTTGGCTCTATACAACACCACATGCTTGTCTTGTGCTACCTATGCCCCAGCCATAGAGTTAGCTGTTTCTCCAAGGATTCCTGGTTTCCTATATTGCAGAACAGTCTTTAGAAATCAAGATCTGGACGATGGTGTTCGGTGTTAGAGGGGTGTCACTGCTTTCAGGCACAAGGGTTATTTTTTTCTTTCGCTTGGAATATTCTATGTATTTCAGATGAAGAGTGAGAGATTTCTAATCAGCCAGTCATACGAGAGAACGCCAATAAATGTAATGAATGAACCAGTGGCACCATCATTACTTGGGAGCTTATTAAAAATGCAAACACCAAGCTCCCAGACCTACGGGATCAGAAACTGATGACTAAACATAAGAATCCACGTTTCAGTAAGTATTGCAAGTGATTCTTTTGTACATTACAACTTGAAAGCTACTGATATAAAAAGTAGTCTATAGAAAGTCTGCTGTTAGTGGATTTTTGCCCTTCTTCCAGTACCTCTGATCAGCAGCACTACTGACAACTGCTAAATCTGCAGGCTTTTTGTTTTCATCCCACTGTCACTTCAGTCTTTACATTTTATCCTTCTGCCAAATAGAACACATCAGACAAGAATATAGAAACCAGGCAGAAAAACAAACAAGAGGAAGTCCTATGCTAAATACTTGCAAACCAAATTTACCAACTTATAAAAAGTACTGTGCTCCATGGCCAAGTGAGACTGATCCTAAGAATGCAAGGTTAGTTTAACATCAGCAAAATTGAGTGTAATACGATATCAGTAGAATAAAGAACAAAAACCACATTTCCATCTCAATAGATGCAGAAAAAGCATTTGGCAATGTCAGCACCTCTCCATAATAAAAGCACTTAACAAATTAGGAACAGGAAGAAATGTCCTCACCTAATAAAAAAGAGCATGTAAAAGATGAAAACCTGACATACTTCAACTTGTAGTATGTGTGGCAAAAAAGAAAAAAAAAAAGGGTCTGTCTTTACTTAAGATTCAGAACAAGATCAGAAAAGTATTTTTATCACTTCTATTCAACATGGGTTTGTTTTGTTTTTATTTTGGCCAAAGATATTAATGATGGAAATAAAATAAAAGGCATCCAGAGTGGAAAGAAAATAGCAGACCTATTTCTGTTTGGAGATGACATGACCTTGTGTGTAGAAAATCCAAAAGAATTCACTAAAACTCAATCAGAATGAATACACGAGTAAGGCTGCATAATGTCAGATCAAAGATCAATTGTATTTGTGTATACTTGCAACAATGTGAATATAAAATTAGGAAAATAATTCCACTCATAATAGCATTAAAAAGAATAAAATTTATGTAGAACATAGTATATATATATATATATATATATATATATATACTATATGTAAAATAAACAAAAAAGGGAGGCTGGGGTCATAGTTCAGCAGTCAGAGCACTTGCCTGACAAGCACAAAACCCTGGGTTTGACTCCCCAGCACCATATAAGTCAGGCTTGGTGGCACACTCCTGTAATCCCAGCACTAAGGGAGGCTGACGCAGTAGGACAGCCTTGTGTTCAAGGCCATTTAGGCTACATAGTGAGTTCAGGACCAGAGCAAGGCCCTCTCTTGAAAAACAAGCAAACAAAAAGAAACAAAAGGCATTGAAAGATTTTTTTTTTTTTTTTTTTTTTTTTTTTGGAGACAGGGTCTTGCTCTGTAGTCCAGGCTGGTCCTGAACTCATTATGTGGTTCAGGTTGGCCTCAAACTCACAGCAGTTCTCCTGCCTGAGACTCCCAAGTGCCGGGATTACAATCATGTGCCACAGGCCCAGCATGTGTGGTGTTGAGTATTTGAACTCAGTGCTTTATGCTTACTAGGCAAGCACTTTAATCATTGAGCTATTCTTCCAATCCTGAAAGAAATCTTAAAAGATCTAAATACATAGAAAAATATCTCATATCTATGAATGGAAAAACTTAATATTAGCATGGTGTTACTTTCCAAACTAATCTACAGATCACTCATCAACATTCTATCTGGAGCCAGGCACAGTGCACGTGCCTACAGTTCCATGTACTGGGACGGCTAAGGCTGGAGGATTCATTAATTCTAGGAGTTTGAGGTCACCCTGGGCAACAAAGCAAGACCTTATGTCAAAAAAAAAAAAAAATTCCAGCTGTTTTATTCAGAAAAATCCACAAACTAACCTTAAACATCTACATGAAAATTCAAGGGACCTGGGGTAGACTAAGCGATCTTTAGGAGAAGATTAAGAGCGTTACCATTTTGCAGTTTCAGAACTTGCTGTAAAGCTAGAGTAATGCAGACAAAGTGGCGCGGGCGTAAACATAAACGTACAAGCTAAGGACACAGAGCAGGAAATGCAAAACTAAACCCCCACGTTAGGGTCAGTGACTCTGGGGGAGGAGTACCAAGGCAATCCGACCGGGACCAGACAAGCGTCCCCGGAATGCCGGGGCAGCTGGATCTCCACAGGGGAAAGAAGGAAATGGAACCATTGTCTCCTGCGGTACATGAAAGGTTCTGTGGTGGGACGAAGCAAGGCGGGTGGAGAAGCCAGTGTGACTGGGGTACCTAGAGGGAGACAGGTGACAGCGAGACAACAGAGGTGAAGATTAGGAAAAGGCAGAATATCACTGAAGGGCACTGAAAAGTGTGTCCTACTGTAATGGTTCACAGCTGGTTCCTTTACTGAAGAGTCATTCGACCTAGGCAATCAACCTCTGTTAGTTTCCTCTCCTGAAAGAATAATTATGGTCTTTAGTCTACAGACTTATTGTTAAGACTGGATCAGTAATACTGTGTGTCAAGCACCCCCAAGAACGAGGTGTGCTGGTATAATAGCAGAAACATTAATACTTAGAATTGTTTATCGATGTACTTTCAAATTATTATAGTTTCTTACACTTAAAAAGAGTATGATGAATTGCCATTATTATTATATCAATACCTACTATTCTTTTACTTGTGATACTGGGGTTGGAACCCAGGGCCTTCCCACTGAGCTACGGCTCCAGCCTTTCTATTTTCGATTTTGAGATGGGATAAAGCTAAGTTGTCCAGGCTGGACTGGAACTTGCAATCCTCCTGCTTTGGCCTCCCACAGTGCTGTGTAGTGTTCTTACCATCTTTGGCTGAAGGAAATGACACACAGAAGAGTCTACAGTGAGCTACGAGGGCCATGACAGACACTGTCCAGCTTTAGGTTGCTTGCAAGTTGGATCCAAGAGTAGCTAAAGCCATGGTCATTGACCAGAAAATCTTGCTGCAGGGGCTTACAGTACGGTCCGTCTGCCGCAGGCACTACTGAGCCTTATGGGCATGGGGAGGGACTAGCAGCAGCAGGAGTCCTACCAAGCAAAGCTGCCTTCACAGAGTGAGGCATCAGCCTGCCCCTCAGCCACCTGTAGAGTCTTCTCCCTGCAGGCAGCCCCCAGCCCCCAGCTTTAAGTCTTGTGTTCCCAACACTCCTGGCAGCAGCTGCCTTCGTATTTATTTACCAGACCTCTTCTGCCCAAGTCAACTCTCAGCCAAGAGTCACCATCTGCCAGAGAGGCCTGTTCCTTGCACTTTAATAGACCAGGGGCCAGGTTTTGTTTTGGTTTGTTGATTGCAAATCAAGCTGTCACCTAGAGCTTAGTGAAGGATGTGAACAGTCATAAATTATCAAGTATTCAAAGGCGGTTTCGCGGCTGATCTCAGGAGCCTTTTCTGCTCAGCTGAGCCCATGGTATTTCACAAAGGGAAGCACGTGGAGGGGAGCCACTCATTGTCTGAACGCAGGGCGTCTGGGTGGTTGCAACTAGCAACTGATGGATCCCAGGAGCTACTCAACTCGGGACACAAATTGGCTGTTGCTGGGGGAGGACACGCCGGGGAACTGTTGTACGGAACAGGAGTGACTCATGGGATGGTTTCACAGTTTCCAAGTGGCTCCTGTGATGGCGATAGGGAGTGATGGGATTTCAGATTTCCCATCTGCAGCTTGACGTGCTGGATGCTTCCGGCTACAGGCTCATGTCTGCCCAAGTTCTGGGGCAATCTCAACAGGTAGGCAGGGCCTTCCAGTCACACTTCTTACCCTTGCATTGTTCGGGCAGGACATGAAGAGACAGAACATGTGGGATCTTTCTCTAAGTAGCCGCCACCAAGGGCTGAAGATAGACATGAGTACATTCTAGTCTTCAATTTGTTGCTCTGGGCCTTGCCCCACCCCAGGGTCCATCTCTACCTGACTCTGGTTTGCTCAAACAACACAGCCTCACCTGCTCCCTACTCTAGCCCTAAGTTACAGGGAACTGAAAACCATTTGTACCTAGATTCCAAGCTGTGGTCCTCTTATGGAAGATACCCTTCCCTGCAACTCTGCAAACACACTTTAGAGTGATTAAAAAAGAATTATAAATGCCTCTCTGGTGCTCTGGCCTAGGAAGGGTTGGCTGCCCTGATCACAGAGCGATCCGCCTAGGCCCTGTCCTGGCTTCTCACCTTGGGGACACTCTCCAGCCCTTACTCTATGCATAAGATTGATCAGATACCCCTTACCCCTTTTTAGGGGAGTGCCTGGTTCTCTGGTCTGTCCAGATGGCTGATGTGGTGTTGCTTTTGCATAAGATTGAGTTGCCAGAATAGTACTAACATGCTGAGTTAGGAAGACTCATCCACTGGTATCACAAAGGCCAGGTTAGTGGCTCTGGATTGCCGAGCTGCTGCCAGTCCTCAGATGTCAGCTGCGCATGTGCTCACCCTCAGGCTCCCGCCCACTTAAGTTCTGAGTGCAGTGCTGCCTCCATCCTCAGGGCGCCTGCTCAGGCTTTACCCCACAGGAACCTATAGCTCTCTCTGGGACTTTTGAGGCCAATAGTGGCTCTTTTAAGATGGGCCATTTTCTTATCAGTGATGTCCTCTCTACTGTTGCCAAAACTGTGGTGACTTCTGCTTCTTTGGGTGGTCTTGAATTATGCTGAACCACAGCAGAAGTTTTGGTACAGATGGGATGGCCTTTTTGTCCTGGTCTTAGAGAAAAAAAGAAATTCTTGGTTTTATTGTGAATGCTTTCTTCAGTTCTGGTCCATGGAATTGGACCAGAAGGTTTAGAGAAAATGAGAGATTAAAGTGACCTCAGAGAATTAAGGTTTCAAAGGACAGAGAGAGTAGATTTGATCAGAAAACAAAGAATCAAATTTCTTTTCTTTTTAGAAGAGAAAACAAATGGCTTGTTTAATTATAGTCTTCAAAGATAGCCAATTATTTTATGCAGGAGATGTATACAAGTTTTTTTTTTTTTTCCTCTGTACTGAGAATTGGCCCCAGGGCCTTCAGACTGAGTGAAGGATCCAAGAACTTCTTACATTTGTTTATTTTTTTTTTAACTTTGAAACAGGGTTTCACTAAACTGCTAAGTTGCCCAGGCTGGGCTCAAACTTTCAGTTCTCCATCCTCAGCCTCCCTGAGTGGTGGGAACACAGGCTTGCATCACTGCATCCAGCTACAAATTATTCCTTATGTCTGTAAAGACTAATGAGAGCAGAGGAGCATTTCCAGACCATGTGTCTGCCTTCCCTTTCTTGGCTGTGAAGGGGACCACTCACGAGCCTGGAGCTGCTTTAGGTTGAAGGAAAGGAACTAAGGTTTACATGGAAAAAAGAAAAAGCCATCCATGGAGGAGTCATAGTGCAATGCTCTAGACACGCCAAATCTTCCCCCCATTGCCAGCCGTGCTTTCTTCCTTGGTCTATGGCATCTTCTTTCCTTAGAACTGGTTTTCCCGCCCAGCCCATACCCTCCCATATATTAAAGCCCAGCTTAGCTGTCATCACCTCTGCAAAGCATCTACATCCAGCTGCATTGAACTGCTTGGTTTACACTATTGTTCTTCTCTAGACTGAGCTTATTTTGGGGGTAAAAGTCCCATTTAAATCAGTCAGTCAGTCAATTATTGATTGTTGGATACTGCTGTGTCCTAGGTACTGTGCAAGGCACTACCAAGGCATCCATGAACAAGATGCTTTATTCTCTTCTAGAGGATATGGTCTAGGTGAGAGATTACCAGGTAAAGAGGCAAATATGATACTAAGAGTCCTACGGATGAAGAGCTGGGTAATGTGTTTCAGATAAAAGGGGTGGTGTGTGTAAGAGAGAGTATTTTTTAGACATTGAACCACTTCAAAAAGAGAAAGAAGTGCAGTATTACTGGAAAATAATGTTGGCAAGAGATTGCAAGAGATAGACACAGAGAAGAGACCAAAGGCTGAATTATCCTGTGCATTTTGAACCCTTTAATTAATTAATTTTTTGAAACTGAGTGGATACTTTGTAGTCCAGTCTTGTCCCAAACTCACTATTTAGCCAAAGCTGGCCTCACACTTGAGGCAAGCCTTCTGCCTCAGCCTCCTGAGTGCTGGAATTAGAGGCATGAACCCTCACACCGGACTTACATGATGCTAGAGAATCAAACTCAGAGCCTTGTGCTTGCTAAGCAAGCTCTCTAACTGCTGTGCTATTTCTTCAGCCCCTTTTGAGTCCCTTAGAAGACAGAGCTTCATCCTAAGGAAAACGAAGACCCTCTAAATGGTTTTAAGCAGAGCAGTGGAACCTCCGATTTGCCCTCTGAAAGATGACTGGCTGCTGTTTGAAGAATGGATAAATAGGAGATATTATGCAGGGCAAGGGCAGCAGATAAGAGGAAGTCCGGTGGGCAGTGAGTGACAGTGGCCTCCCCCAAGGAAGTACAGCAAGAATGAGAACAAGAGGGTTATCAGCAGAGATGCCTCACAAGTAGAATCCTGGGAGTTGGTGCTGTTGTGGATTGGATCTGGAATGTCCCCTCAAAGCCTCATGTTTTGAGGGTGAATTAGTCACGAGGGTTCATCATTGACTTCCTGTGCTGTTAGAAGGCAGAATCTGGTTAAAAGGGGGCAGGGCACTGGGCTTGACCCAGGAAGATGTGCAGTAGGTCTGACCTTCCTCTCTGGCACTCAGCTTCCTGTCTGCAATGGGATGAACAGCTTTTCTTCATCCTCTGCGAGACCCTTCCACTGTTGCCAGTTGCCCATGAATGGACTGAGACCTCCTAAAATTCTGAGCTAAAAGAGCTCTTTCCCCCTTCAAGTTGTGGGTGTTGAGTACTGTGTTCCAGCAACAAAAAATATGGATATGATAGCAGGGATAGAGTACAGGAGGCAGTAGAGGAGGACTCAGCACAAGCCTCCACGATTTAATGGGAGTGCAATTATTTCCTTGAGTTGCCGTCACCAAGGCCCACAAACTCAACAGTTTAGAACAACAGGGACTTACTGTCTCATTGTTCTGGTGGCCCAAAGTAGAAAACCAAGGTGTCCACAAGGCATACACCTTCTGAAGGTACCAGGGAAGATTGTTTTGGTCCATTCTCTAGATTTGAATTAAACCTAGACAATGAGTGAAACATAGCTGTCTCTAAGATCATGCAACATTTACATGGGAGGCAAAGGTTTGGTGATAGAGAGATGAAGCCTTGAAGTATACTGAGTTTGGAAAACCCACAAGGAGATGTCCACAAAATCATCTGACGTATTGAGGTGTTACTAAGGAGAAGGGAGGTATGGGATGGGTTGCGAATAGACAAAAAGGAGTCTTCAGCATCTGGGGGGGTAAGAAAGTGAGTCTTTGGGGTGGGCCATACCACCGGGGATAACGGCCAACTTGTCTTCACAGGCTCAGCACCTAACTCAGCCATTGCCACTGCTATAAATGTCCAGTGAACAATTATCTGGTGAAATAAAAAGTTTTCTTCAACTTCCCATTAATTTGAGATAAGAAAGCTTTGCATGGGTGATTGCTTACCCTGCTCTGGCTCTGTGACAGGAAGGGAGTGTTCTTTGAAGGAATGAGGAACAAGCATCCCTAGGTTTCACCTTACCTTCTCCTTGAGTCTAATTTAGTAAATTTGTCCAAAGCATCCAGTGTAGCCTTCTTCCAGGGAGAGCCATGAGGGCAGGGCTCCCTACAGGAGCATAGTTAAAACACAGGTCTTGCTGTAGGTAAAGCAAAATTTCTTTTTCACTCGCAAATCTTCACCTTTACCATCAGCCCAGTTTTTAAATAAACTAAATTGTAATGAAGTTTCCAAATCAAGCCTATTCTGTATTGCCTAGGCTAGTAGCAATTTGATCTTGGGGGTGTCTGGGACTGGGTTGGCTCTCCCACCTGGCTGTGCTGCAGCAGGAGCTGCTGAGGGGGCAGGGGTAGTGTAATCCTCCACTGGGCAGTTGATCCAGCCTCCTTTGTGCCCGTTGCCTGGTGACACCCAGAGGCCCCTCTCTCAGAACCTCACTCTGGCTTTCTATTGGTTTGAGGGTGGCATTTATTGACAATAGACACTTCCCTAGCTCTGAGTTCTGAAAGAGAATTGGGGAGCTTGGGTTTCAAGCTACAGTCTCTTGTACACATACATTTCCTTAACTCTTCATGTCCTCTGCCAGGAAAGCCTGGCTCCAGCTGGCAAGCCCAGTAAGAATATACCCTGGCTCTCCTGGAGGCTCTACTCTGTTTCCTAGAGTGCCACTGGATCTTTCCTGTTATGTGGCTATAGCAGGACAGCTCTCTCCCGTTTTTTGGACTTTCTTGTATGACAAATTAAACAAGCACGCTCTGTCAGTGTAAGTCCTCTAAGCTGAGCTGGAAAAAGTAGTTACTGCAAACAGACTGACTTATTTTGCCTGTGTTACATTCTGAAAAGTATAAAAGACTTAAGCCTCTTCTTGGGGGTGCCTACGAATCTATAGATGTGATCCACATATCCCTGAGGCAGATCTGGGCTCGGGTAGGAGAAAAGAGTTCTCCAGTAGGGTGAGCACCCAACCTCTGGACCCTCGAGTTCCTTGAGCCCTGACAGCCTCATGCCTCCCCTGTGTCTCCTGCCTCGCATTTTTCAGAGAAGCGTCTCTTGAGGGTGAGGCTATGGGCAGGCTGGGCTGGGACAGCTGCAGTGAGGGCTAGAAGTTGGTCCTTTTGGGCAATTCCTCAAAGCCCTCAGGTCTGATCTTTGAAGCCTGGTGCCACATGGAGACAGCTACCAGTTCAGCCTCCCAGCAGGGGCCCCAGAGCCCACACCCTTGTGCCCTTCCTCTCCTCCCACCAGTAACAAGACTCCCTACCTTGAGGCATTGCAAAGCAGCGGCTTTTGCAGAAACTAAGTACACCCACATGTTAGGGTTAAGGGAATGTAAGGAAATGTCTCTCCTGCTCATGTTGACCCTTGTAGCCTGTAATCTAAAGAGGCCCCAAGAGAATCTAGAAGCAGAAAGAAACACAGTGGAGAGCTTTTGGCCCTGTTGCCAGGTATTAACTGATATGTGCTCTGGCTCTCCAGAGCAAGTAGTATTTGAAGCTGGGGCAGAAGTGCCACAACCTCATGACCACAGAGGCAAGTATACTGTGTCCCAGTGACTCAAAGGTCATAGGGATTTCTTCTAGGCTAACTGGAGCTTAAATGTCACGATGTGTTTGTCTGAAGGTCACCACTGAAGTGGATGCTTGACAAGGCTCTCTCCAATAGGGATGTGGGTTTTAGTCATATAGTTTCTTTCACTTCTTCCTAAGTTTTCTTTCTGCCAGCAGCATTGCTCCTGAGAACTTTTGGTAAAACTCCCTTTTCTGGAACTGTAATCTGAGGTGTAAAGAAAAGGAGCCATTTATGTCAGAGGTAAGTTGATATGGTTTGTGTCTGGAATATCCCCTAAAGCCTCACGATGGAAAGTGATTCAATCCTTTGGTTAATCCATTGATTTCCTGTGCTGGTAAGAATTGGGGCCTGCCTGGGAGGGGCAGCTCACTGGGGGTTGATGCTGAAGGACGGATCACTAGGGCATGTCCGGGAAGGGATATGCTAGCTCTGCCCACCATCCCTCCCTTGGTTCCCTACCCCATGCTATGAATAGTTTCTCTCCTGCTAGGCCTCTGCCAAGCTCTTTCTACCATTGCTAGCCATCCACAAATGGACTGAGACCCCTGAAACTGTGAGCTAAAACAAACCTTTTCCCTCCCTTAAATTGTGAGCATCAGATACTGTGTCCCAGCAACAAGAAAGTTACAAAAGCATGAGTGTGTCTGTGGAGAATGTGGCCATATCTTTCCACTACTGGTTTCTTCACCCATTTGAACTGGAAGACTGTTCAGAAACATTGGCTACAGTTACACTGTAGTTCTGTTTTTGTTTTTAGAAAGAAGAGACTGACGTTAATTTGAGCATGATGAATTTAAAATATTTTATAGATTTGTTTGATTTTGCTTATAGGAATGATTAAAAATAGAAATGTTCGAACAATAAACATGGTGAGATCTATTCCAACATTAAAAGTGAAAGTGGATTTCCGCAGTGTAGTCAGTCCCCTTAAAATTGATCCTGAGGGGGGCTGAAGAAATAGCACAGCAGTTACAGCACTTACCTAGTAAGCACAAGGCCTTGCATTTAATTCCCCACTACCACATAAGCCAGGTGTGATGGTACACGCTTATAATCCCAGCACCTGGGTGGCTGAGACAGGATTGCTGTGAGCTCAAGATCAGTCTAAGCTACATAGCAAGTTCAGCATTAGCCTGAACTGCAGAAGGAGACCGTGTCTCAAAAAAAGGAATAATAATAATTCTGAGAAAGATTCCAAACCAAAAATTTTAACAGAGTATTTTAGTTGTGTAGGCTGCTGTATTAGAGTACCGCAAAGGGGGTGACTTAAACAACTAAAATTGATTGCCTCACAGTTCTGCAGTTGAAAAGTGTGAGACCAAGCTTTCGCAGGGAGGGTCCTTCTAAGGGTTATGGGAAGAATCCACTCCACACCTCTCTCCTAGCTTCTGGTTGTCAGCTGGCAGTCTTCAGCATCACCCTCCCTCTGTCTTCATGTTCATAGTGTTCCCTTGTTCATGTTTATGTTCAAATTTCCCTCTTTTACGAGGAAGCCAGTCACAGGTGATTAGGGGCGGGGCCCACCCGACTACAGTATGACCTCACCTTAACTATTCCCGTTTGCAATGACCCTGTCTCTAAGTAAGGCTGTCACTAGTCAGGGTCCAGGTAGTTCCTGGAGCAGACAGAAGAACTCATACCCAGGGTGCCCACAGAAGAGGTTTGCTAACTTCCATCTCAGAAAAAGAATTTTCAGGACTTAACAGGCTTGGGAAAGACAGACTAGTAGAAAGTCAGAAGTCCACACGAGCAGAATTATGGATCCTTATAAAACGGAAAGAGAGTAATATTCCATGGCTCGAGCTGAGTGTATTTATGGCAGTTTTGGGATGGGTATCTGTGGGTGGGTATCTGCCACAGCCCCTCCTAAGTGGAAGATGATGCCCGTTCATAGGCAATAGTCACCAGAAATGATAAGAACAGAAGGAGTTGGGGGTGTCCCTAAGATGGGCTGTCTTTGTCTGTGGAACTTCCCCATGTGGTAGTGCGCATGATTTACATGAGCTTGAAACTGAGATATTCTTGTCTCTTAACGGTGCCGTTGCCTGAGGATGGAGGTGGTAGGAGGAAGAATTCACAGGTGAGAGGTTCAGGCCCTGAGCCAAGGTACGGGCTCATGTTCTTTAAGGCTTTTAGGAATTTGCTTTTTCAAACTGGGTTTGTGTCCTGAACTTGCAGCCTTTATCAAAAATAAAATTTTTAAAATACGATTGGTCCTATCTCCTTTCCAGTAATCTCTTTATTTCTTTTATTCTATCTCAAGGTCACAAGCTAGGGCACTGGGATGAGGACTTACTTCACTGTAGGAATTTGGTGTGTTGGAGAGGGAGGAACACAAACACAACAAGTGCTTTTGAGTGTTAGATACAAGTCAGTCACTTTTAGAAACTAGTGTGAATTCACTAAGAACACACTGTGTCTGAGTCAAAGGTGAGAAACCAGATATATCTGTGTGCAGAGGAGTCAGGGCCAGAGCCCAGATGCCCTTAAGGTCATATCCAAGGTTGACAGATACATATGGACTCTCAGCAAGAGACTGCCTCATCACAGCGTCTGGCTTTTCATTTATTCCAGGCTTTCTCAACTTAAGAAGTGAAATAATTTCATTCATAGATACACCACAGGTGGCTTCACCGTTTGCCCTGGTGGTCAAGGAGTTGTTGTTATAGGACGGATGGTAGCCATGCACAGCCAGGAAGGCTGTTCTCAGAATCTTTTGTCCCTGAAGCTGGGAAAACAACCTCCCTTCACTTCGCTCACCACCACACCACTTCCCTTTCACCTTCAAGTCTGGTTTGCACCTCTTCCCACAGTCTGGCTGAGTAGGGACAGCAAACCTGTCTGTATTGGCCAGGAATAACAGTGCAAAGGAGTGTGGGTGGCAGGGCCTTCACACCCAGGCTTGGGTCTCCATTTCCCGCCATTGTTCCCTCCTCAGGTCTGGACTGTCCTGGGGGGAGTTTTTCCAGATAAAAGCAGCCTGGTTGGCTGCCAGCAATTGAGACAGGTTCACAGCCCCAGCCTCCTGAGGGGCACGCCGTGATTCAGCCCCACAGCCTGCTTTATCTCCCACGCTTATCACTTGTCTTCAGCTGCCAGGAGACAGACAATGGGGCAGGGAGGCGCTGTGGCTGAGCCAGGCTCTGGGCCGCCCCAGGGGGTGTAGAGGCCTCCAAACAACCAGAGGCAGCCTGCCTCGCCAGGTCACTTGAGGTAGGGATTTCAATCCATTTCTACTTCTCTGTCGCTTCCATTCATGTTAACAGAGTTAGATGCAGTGAGTTCTCCGGGGAATACAGCATTTCATTGGGGCTGTAATAGCAATAACAGATATCCCAGGTGCTCGTGGTTCATCCCTTCTTCAAAAGTGCTATTCCGAGAAAGCCAGGACTTCAGTGAGTATGGAAGTGTTCAGGGGAACCAGGCCCCATGGCACAGGCCTGTCATACTAGAACTCTGGGAGGCTGAGGCAGGAAAACTGCAAGTTCAAGCCCAACCCCGGGTGGGTTAGCAATTTCATGAGAA
This sequence comes from Ctenodactylus gundi, assembly GCA_004027205.1. Taxonomy (NCBI): domain Eukaryota; kingdom Metazoa; phylum Chordata; class Mammalia; order Rodentia; family Ctenodactylidae; genus Ctenodactylus; species Ctenodactylus gundi. The sequence goes on along the minus strand of PVKB01005597.1, from coordinate 11,126 downwards.
TCTATCTCAAAATAAAAATATTTTTTAAAAAAAGTGCTGGCGAGGTCACTCAATGGAAAGCCCTGGGTTCAATTCCTAGCACCAATAAATAAATAAATAAATAATATTCAGGGGAGACAGGGTTCCAAGGAACTGTAATAATGGTTCCCACTCTCCACCACTTTGTCTAACTAAAAAGTAACCTTGATGGTAAAACTAATAAAGTCTGAATGAACTTTGGATTGTATCAATGTTAAGCCCCTAGGGTTGGTATTAGTATTCTGTCACCATTTGGGAAATTTGGTGGCAACCATGCTTTTTTTTTTGGCAACTTTCTGTGAATTTTTACTTAGTTTAAAGTAAAAAGTTTGTTAAAAAGTAATTGTGAAGGTTCCCCAACACCCAGTGAATATCCCTTGTCTTTGAAAAAGCTATGTAGGTTAATAGATAATGTAGGTTTTGGACCACACAGACCTCAACTCAAATGAGGGCCTTTCTGCCTACCAACTGTGTGACCTTGGGCAAGTTACTTAATCCCACTGAGCTTCAGTTTTCTTATCTAGAAGATGGATCTTAGAGCTTACCTAATAGGGTGAGCATGAAAACTTACAGGATAACTCAATGAAAATACCGAGCAAGGAGAATGGCCAGCACTTAAAAAATATCCCCACAGAACTGTGACTCTCTGTATAGAGGGGTCATTCGTGTGTTTTCAGTAGTGGGTCACAAGTTTAGGAAGTCCTGTGTGTAGCTGGAAGACTTTCAGTGGCTTCAGTGAGATAAGGGTGTCCATTCCTGAACACGGTTCAAACCTAAGTCAAAAGCCTGTGAAAGAATTGTTCTAATTCTGAGGGTTTTTTTTTTTTTCCTATTAATCATTTAGATTTGCAAGTTTCTTAATGTGACACTATGTGAAACGGTTGACACGGTAGAATACACGATTACATCTCCACTGTTAAGTGGGGATTAGCCCCAGCCTGCCACCCAGGCGCCCGGAGGGGGAGGGGGAGGAACAGGACACAGCTGTGGCTGAAAGAGGGTAACCCTGTGACCCTCTGACTTGTGGGTGAGAGCTAGTTTAAAGGAAATACATCTGAATGAAATATCCCAGGATCCTGCCCTGCAGAAAGGAAGGGCCACTTTTTTCCGGGAAGCATCTCAGTCACATAGGATCCCCTCCGGGAGATGTGAAAATAAATTGTAAAGCCAGCTTAGGCCATGCCCTTTCTCTTCCCAAGCCCTGTGTTTCAGACATCCTGGTTAGTCATCAGTCCTCAGACAACACCTGGGCTTCTCCCACCAGGTTGCCCGTATACCTGGGAGGCCCCTCCCTCCACCCACTCCTTTTGTGGCCTCTCCTCTTTGCCTGTGCTCCTTCACTCACTTTTTTCAAACCTTCTAGCCAATGCTGTATCTCCCTTGAAGCCTTCCCTGTGCTCTAACTCTGAGGTCGCCTAGCCCCTGGCTTGTCTCTTTTTCCCCAGCCACTACTGCAGTGATTCGACAAAGATCTGCTGCGTTCTATGGACAAGGCTCTCTGCCCAGTTCTAAACATGTAACGGTGGACAACAGAATCGGGCGTACGTATGTGTGCACACGTTGGGCGGGAAGGGCAGATGTTAAATAGTCACGCAACTATGTACACGTGAGTAAACGATGACGGGTGCAGTAAAGGCACATGTGATTAAAGAACTGTGGCACATGCTTCAAAGAAGGGTCTACAGTAGAAGGGAGGACCAGAAAAAGCCTGCTGAAATTGATACGTGATGGGCCAGTTGTCAGTTAGTTAAGGGAAATGTAGGAAAGGTCCCTCCCATGAAAATTAGTAGAAATGAGCCGGGGATGCAGCTCAGTGACAGAGCACACGACTAACACACAGGAAGTCTTGGGTTTGATCCCCAGCACCACTCCCAGAAAGACAACATCCTTCTGGAGATGGCTGGGGTATTTGAAGAACTAGAGGAGAACTGTGTGTCTGGAGCCAGGAGGAAGCAGAGAGAGGAGTCTGAGGATGTAGAAGGACAGAAGCAACATATAGGGACATGAGGTTGTGGGAGGTATTTTTTATTTTTTTCTTAAATCTAATAGAAACCAATAAAATCTTGTAAATAAATAATGTGGTTTGACACATACTTGTAAATATTTTTCTGGCTGAAAATTAAAAACAAAAACAGGAGCAAAAGTGGGGCTACCAAGGAGAGATGAACCACTCCTACAAGAGAAAGGTGGTGGCAACGGCGAGGCCTGTTTTATAGTAGAAACTAAGGAAGAGGCGGCTGTTAAAGAATTGAGGGTAATGGGGTCAGGGAGATGGTGGCATCCAATGAGAAGAGCCATGAATGACGGGTAGAGACACAAATGTCCAAGGTGAAATTTTGGATATTAAATTACAAGTGGAAGGCCTGGGGATGGAAGTCAGTGATGGAACTCAAGCCTGGTCTTTCTTTCTCTCCCTCTGTCTCTGCTTTCCTCTCTCTCTCTTTCTCTCTCTCTTTCTTCTCTCGCTCACACACACATACACAAAACAGAGAAATTAAAGATTATATATGACTTTCGTTTTGTGATTTTAGAATCAGCCATGTCTTCATTCTGTAAAGCACAACATGTTCCAGTGGACTGAGCACAAGAGATGTGTGTGAGTGTGTGTGTGTGTGTGTGTATGTGTGTGCATGTGTGTGTGTGTGTGTGCGCATGGGTGTGTATGTGTACTGAACCTAGGGTCTTGCACAAGGCACATGCTCTACTACCGAGCTACCCTCCCATCCCCAAAAGGGGTGCAGAAAAGAGGCAGAAACAAAAACAAAAAGTAAAAAGTGGATTGACTGTACCAAAGTTTTTTTTTTTTTTTTTTTTTGTAAGTCAAGAAGAAAGAACAACAGAAATGTAACTGGTTGTTTTACATCAGGTTATTTCAGGTTACCTTTTTTGTGAGGATTAAAGGATTAAAGGATATAGAGATTAAAGCAGAGGAAACCCCACTGTTGGACTGCTAAGGAAATTTGTTATCGGTCTCCTTATTTCTTAGAAGTTCAAATAACAATTTAGTCTCAATTTGGTTACATAGAACATCAGCATGGGTGACTTCATTTTAATTTGTAGTCTGGTATATTGGTGGCCAGTACAGGAGCTTTGTTGGCAGTACTGGCCACCTATACTTTTTTATTTAACATATGTCAAGTAGGTAGCGTAAACCTTTACATAAAATTCAGGGAGAAACCAAGGCTGGACACATGTCTGTAAGGCCACCAACATTTAGATTTCAGTCTCATGTGTGAATCAGATCATCTTGGACCACAGTACAGAAAGGGAGCTGGTCCCACTATGGAGATAACATGCATTCATAATAATCCCACTAGCTCAAGAATTAACCCACCCTTGCTTAGCTACCCAATCACCTCTTTTTGTTTTTCATTTGAGACAGTGTTTTGCCATGTTGCCCAGACTGGCCTCAGATTCCTGATGTTCCTGTTTCAGCTTCCCGAGTTGTTGGGATTCTTGGTATACACCACCATGCCCAGCCCCTAATCACCTCTTGGAGGCTCCACCTTCTACCACTACCACAATGGAAACCAAATTTTGACATGAGATTCAGAGAGGACAAACCACACTTAAACCACAGCATTCATTGTACAGTGCACATCATTGGAGAGAAATCTCCTTGAAAGGTAACTTAAAGCAGGGTTTGAGTGATGTATTAAGAGAAAGGAAAGCAGATCTAGTCCCCCAGAGGTAGGGAAACTAAGGGAAGATTATTACTAGCTGAGAGAAGCTATTAATGGTTTGAAGGGCTAATTGGTGGAGGTTGTTATGTGGGCTCCTCTGGTGTTTCTACAGCTGATAAGGGACTTCAGTGATAAGCCCTTGTCCCTCTTGGTAGGGAAGGGAAGGATGACAACTTTCGAACTGATGTCCTGCCTTTAGACAAATAGAGAATGGCAAAGAACTTTTCTGTCTCTGCTCCTTACTTATCTTCAGCTCAGCAATTCTTCCTACCTGGGGAGACATACTCTGACCTCTGACGGGCAGATAGCACCACCTCATGCCTCCTTCCTGAGGCCACTGCCAGAGTCTTCTAAGATTTTTCTCCCTCAGATCTCTCCCTGGCTTGATAGGACCTTCACACCATAGTCAGAGTGATCTTGAACCATAGAGATCAAGTTGATTCCTTCTGTAGAGCAGGCCATGAACCACCGTAACTATCAGCATGAACCAAACCTCTAGGTTGGTATTCCAGGCTGACTGAACACGCCACGCACAGACTCTGCTTCTGTACCCCGGTAGCTGCCTAGAGTACTTTCTACACAACTGACTGTTCTTCAACTCTGGGCTTGTGCTCTTTTTGTCTTCTCTAAAACTGCACCCTCTCTCTACCTCTTCTGGGTCAATTTGTAGTCATTCATCACAGATCCCCCTGCTGGGTTTCTGAAGTGTGACCAGAACTCATCCTGCTGTTAGGGTAAAAACATCTCCTTCATGTTGTTTTTCACCACAAGACTAAATCTCTTGGAGACAACCAAGATGTCTTCTTCATCTGTGTATCTCCAGCATCTGTCACACAGTCAGAAAATAATGATGATGTGGCAAACATCCGCTTTAAAAAAATGAATGAATGAAGCCATGTGTGGTGGCCCATACCAGGAATCCCAGAACTTGGGAGGCTAAGGCAGGAAGATCATGGATTTGAGGCCCCTCTAGGCTATAACGGGGAGTTCAAGTTCAGCCTGGACTGGATAATGAGAACTTGTCTCCAAAACATAAAAGCAATAATTGATTACCGAGTACTAGGATGTATTAAGTGCCAAATAAGTAATACAGACAATAAGTGTAAAAGAGAGGAGGAAGTGGTCACTTCCAGCTGGGGTAGCCGCAGAAAGCTTCACCGATAAGAAGAAATTTATGCTGGGCCTTGCAGGATGAGATAACGCACATAAAGCGTTGGCCCTGGGCTGACCTACGGTTAGTGTTAAATAAGGGAGACGTGGATCTGATTTGATGGGTGGAAAGAAGTGAGGAGGATATTCCACGGGGACAGGTGGTGGGAACAAAGGTCATGAGGTGGAAAAACACAAAGCAAGTTCAGGGAACAATCAAAGACCAGTTTACTGCAGCAGGGAATTCACGCTGGGGGAGAGAGCAAGTTGGAAGAGAAGGTGGGAGCCATCAGGGGGTGGTGCAGAGCTGTGCGCGCGATCTGATCTTTTGCACAGAGTGATAAATATACAAGAGCCAAAAAGCTGCCTGCACTTGGCTTTCCCACGAAGGAGGTGTAAATTTGGACTTGGTTGAGAGAACCTCTAAACAATGCAAACACAACACATGAAGAGGGTTGGGAGACAGAGGCAGAGTGGGTGCAGAATTAGGCAATTATTTAGAGTCTTTGAAACTGTTTTCATTTTTCTCTGCATCTCTCGTTTTACCTGAATTATCAGCTGAGTTGATCTGGAAATACAGTTCCTTTGCACAGGAAATGTAGCAGGGGGGCAAACGGGGGATCCTAAAATCATGCCAGGAGAGGAAGCAATGCATGCTTGCTAGGAAGAATGGGGGCCCCTCACCCACTGGGCTTCTGGTCGGCTCTTCAGATAGGACAGGATAGGAACAGAGGGGCATGTGTCATGGACAAGGCACCGCGGTTCTCTAGAAAATATTTTCCGCCTCTCTCCTACATCACCTTAATGAGGGTGGTTGGCTAAGGATTCTTGTGATTATAGAAAAAGATCAAACTCAGTTTCCCCTGTACTTTGAACAGTTGGCACCAGAAGTCCACCGTGGCCAAATGTGTAGAGAGTTTCTCCCCGTCTACCAAGCAAGCAATCAGTTCGGCTGCAGACACCAGCTCAGTGTTCTCTAACTCAGTTCAGTTCTGACACTGCCTCTCTGGAACTTGAGACTGATCCCACAGTCTAGGGGCTCAGTCCCCACGCATATCCACACCCTATCTTTCAAGGCCGATTGTCAACTTCAGTTTGTTTCACCAGTGTTACTGTTGCTGTAAATCAGAGTTCCCACAACTCTCCTCTTGGAGTTGATTAACTTACTATAGAGGCTCGCAGAACTCTGGCAAACACTTATTTCCACTTACTGGTTTACTATAAAAAATATTACAAGCTGGATATAGTGGTACATGCCTGTAATCCCAGTACTCTAAGAAGCTGAGGCCATTAGAGACATGGAAATCTAAATAACACTGAGATTCCACCTAGTAATGGTAGTACATAGCTATTATCACAAGTTTGAGCCCAGCCTGGGCAACATAGTGACTTAGTGAAAACCTATCTCAAAATAATAAAAGGGCTAGAGATGTAGCTCAGTGTAGAGGCTCTTAGAAGAGGGAAAGTTTTTTCCTATAATTACTATTTCTATTAATATGCATTTATGATATGTCATTGTTACATTCAGCTTGGGGAACTGATGCATGTACATATTATATTGTCATTTTTACTTCCTCTACCCTGTCCCCTCTCTTCCTCTTGTCTCTGCTCAACTCCACGTACGCTTCCCATCTCTACAAAGTCTATGTTCTTTTAATTACTTACATTTTGGGTTTCCCCTATAAGAGCAACCATGCAATATTTTATCAACTGTGTCTGATTTATTTCTCTTAGCATAATCATCTCAAGGTGCACCCATTTACATACAAATTGATCCTAATCTTAATTGCAGAATAGTCCTTCATTGTGGCTATAGATGCCGCATTTTCTTCACCCATTTATCTGTTCATGGATTGTAGGTTGCTACCAAAATTTAGCTCCTCTGAGTTATGCAGCTGTAAACATGGATGTACATGTATTACTGTAAGATGATGTTTTTAACTCTTTTAAAAAGATAAATCTAGAAGAGGTTTAGCTAGATCAAATGAAATTCTTATAGTTTTTGAGGAAGCTTCATACTGATTTCCTTAGAGACTGTACTAGTTTATAGTCCTACCCACAATGTATCAATGCAAGGCCTCCTTTGTCCCCCACCTTCTCCAGCATTTGTTTTTTTGGTAACACCCATTGTTAATGGAGTAAGGTGGAATCTCAGTGTTATTTTGACATACAAAGATGCTGAACATTTTGTATATTTATTGGCAACTTCATCTTCTTTGGGGGGGCCAAAATAATCAATAAGGATTAATAATTTTAAAGTTCAAGTAATTTTTAAAATTAATATATGCACTGCAGGAAAGATAAAAACACAAGAAGCAAAGAACAAAGTCACTCGGTCATAAGCAGCTCAGTTGAATGTGTCCTTTTAGATCCTGTGTGCACACACACAGCAAGCCATTTTGCACCATGGAGATCATACCTTATGCGTCATGCTTTCCCATACATCATGAATATTCACCACTTCAAAATACTGAAGATATAATTGCATTTTGGAAAACCAAGAATACACTACACCAACCCAATCTGTTAGAAAAAAAATTGCAATCTTGCCTTTCTTGCGAACAAAAATTTCACTGCAGACAAAAATGGCAACAGGCTTCTAGACAGAAGTATCAACAGAGTTACAATTAAAATACTACATTCTCCTAATGCTCAATTTAAAAAGAGACATAGAGCAACAGATGACACCAAGCATGTGCTGTGTTATCAGATCTCTATGGTTAGAATATTAGCAAGAAGGTGTGTTTCTACTGAGTTACTAATAAGTTCCTATAGTACAGCCAAAACACACACACATTAACGGCCCTCACCAAAATGTAAATCTAAACACATTGTCGTCCCTTCTCCTTGCATGCTTCTTTTCACACCTGCATGCCAAGTGTGTGACACACACTACCAAAAAGTGGCTTAACAATTTCATGTCAAATATTCATCTTTTCTATCAATTGTGACAGACAGTTACAAGTTGGCTAACTTGCTCACTGCACTTTCTGTTACACACATCACCTCAAGACACCTCTGAGGCTTAGATGTTGGCAGAGTGTGAACTTTGTGCACAACAAGTCCAAGGGCTTTACCAAAAATGCACATACAGACCTCTGGTTATAATCTAAAACTATCTTGCAGATACGGAGGTACTGCAGATTACTTCCCTCACTCTCTCACTCCAGTGACTAAGGTCAGGACCACGTACAGCTGCAGGAAGTGGCTTTAACAAAGGTCATTTTCAGAAGAGCGTGCTTTCTAAAACATAACAAAAACACATTTATATGGGGATTATTCTGCTAACTGTAACACACTTTGGGCATTAAGACTTGTCTTTTAATACTCAGTGACATTAACTATAATTGTACTTCCTTTGCATCATTTTGGCTCATGGTTTCAGGGTTTCAGTTCAGCGCCAGCCGGCTCCATCATTTTCAGGCCTGTGGCGGAGCAAAAGCATCCTGGTAGAAGGGTGTGATGGTGGAATGTTGTTCATCTTGTGGCTATTGGAAGCAGGCGGAGGAAGAGGGTCACAGAAAAAGAGACTTGGAACCAGATTTCCTTCTTGAGGCCACACCTACATACACTACTCCCTTCAACTAGGCCCCGCCTCCGAAGTGTTCACTACCTCCTCATAATGCCATCAAATTATGAATCTATCAATGAATTAACCGATTCATAAAATGAGATCCCTTTTGACCCAACAACCTTTCTTAAGCCCACTACATGTGAGAGCCTTTTGGGCTGAAATGATGACAACAATGAGCATTACATAAAAAGATGTAGGGGAGGAGGGCAGGCCAGAGGAATGGCTCAGCCATTAAAGCACTTGCCTAGCAAGCACTAAGTCAAGTGCTAAGTAACAGAGTTCAACTCCCCAGCACCCCATAAGCTGGGTGTGGTGATGCACACCTATAATCCCAGCACTTGGGAGCCTGAGGCAGGAGGATTGCTGTGAGCCCATGGGCTCCATACTGAGTTCAGAACCAGCCTGGGCCACAGAGTGAGACCCTTTCTCAATAAATAAATAAATAAGTAAATAAATAAATAAATAAATAAATTTTTAAAAAGATGTACAGGACAAGGGATGGGGGTAGGAATCTGTGGCTCACACTTTCTGGGAACTTCCATGTCTTTTTACCAGGAAGCTCTATTAACCCACTTCTACTTTGGACTTGTACAGAAGCTGCTTTACATAGACATGACTGATTAGATCACTAGCCATCCACAAACAACCTTCAGCTTCCCTCCCTTCCCCCAAAGGTCAGGGCTAAGAATTTGAGCCCTATAAATATACAGCTTGTTCCTCTGGAAACTCATCCTCTATCCTATGGTTACCTAGAGATATTTAAAAAATCACTTAACTAACATAGACTCAGATATATTTGAAAGGGTTCATCATAAATAATAAAACCATCTTTCACCTTTGTGGTTCTGAAGCTGTTCTGGAGCTACTTCTGTAAACGAGGACAAATATGTTAAAATCTATGCTCTAGTCACTTAGAAAATCACCAGGTTACAAGAACTGCAAGCTAGGAACTGCAATGAAATGGGAGAAATAAAATAAATGCAGTCACTCCTCTTCATCTGTGAGGGGATTGGTTCCAGTGAAACTCCTAAGGATCCTGAAATCTGCAGGCCTTCACATTCTTTATATAACATGGTGTAGTATTTGCATATAACACACACACACACACAACATCTAGAAAACTTTAAATATTCTCTAAATATTTGTGATACTTAGAACAAAATGTGTGTTATGTAAGTGGATTGATACGCTGTATTGTTTAAGGAATAACAACCAGATAAAGCCTCTGCAAGTTCAGTACAGATGCAACTTGATGTTTTCAAATATTTCACATCCACGGTTGGTTGAATGTATAGGTGTGGAACATGGAAGGCCAATTGTACACCATCCTATAAAAGGATGTATCCACATCTAAATTCTCTGACTTGCCCTTGACTTGGCCCTATGCTTGTTTCTTATCTTAAATCCCAATAACTAGTCTTACCCATCCTTTGCTCTAGCTTTACAAACTGTTCTGTATTTTTCTCCTCTATTCTTGAGCTCCTGTGGTGTCTTCCACCCCAGCTTCTCTTCCCATCTATCTTTCAGTTCCATTTACTGGAATCCTGCATTTCCTTCACTTATAACTCATTTACCCTGCTGAGAGAAAATCTTTCTCTTAAGTTCCCATTCATGAGGATACATTGAAGGCTGAAATGTTAGGGGTAAATGTTCATGTCACAAGTTAAGGGTGGAACAGAGGAAAGGCTTCTAAGGGAACACAAGAGGGGCTTTGTTGGAAACAAATGGAAGACAGGACAGTTAGTGACGATGTTTATTTATGTAAATTCTTGCCCTTGTGGTCGGTACCTTGGCTGTACCTTTGTTAGAGATGAGATTTATGGCTATCTCATGCCCAGAAAACTCTACCTTGAGTCATATCAGGGAAGGTCAGGACACCTTCTCCATTTTCCATATCTGAATTGTCTCCCGTCTGAAGTGATACTTACCATTTTGGTAGGATGTTAGTCCAGTTAACTGCTTCCTCCTGAGAACATTAGTATATCACAGTGAGAAACCTCAGATATTTTCCAAAATTCTGTATGCTTCAACTTACTCTTCTATAAGATAGGAATAATGATACCTATCGTAGTTAGCATTTGTTGGAGCTCAAAAAACAATACCCTAAATGAAAAAAATAAATAAATAAATAAAGCAAAACAGAAACAAAGTAGCTCTCTGACCTTCTCCTGCCCTCCTGTCCTTCACGTCTCTCTGTTCCTCCAGGCAAGTCATAGAAACTAGAATTCTTCTTCTCAAGGTAGGTCACAGAAACCAGAATCTCTCTGCCCCAAAGCCAACCACAATACCTGAAACTATTAATCTAACCTTCCCTGCCTTGTTTGTGTAAAAGCTGGCCATGAATTCTCTACCTGCTTTGATTGTAGGTCTTAAGACTCCCATTCAAGAATGTGCCCTTCTGTCCCATATTTAGGAGAAATAATTACTACAACTCAAGGTGCAAGGAGTATCTGAACTGCTGGGGTGTTCCCTCAGTCTACTCCTATGAGTTCAGACCCTTTTTGTCTAATTACACCTCTACCTGGCTATCTGTGTTTTATTGAAACTAAGCGTAAGGATAACTAGTTCACCCTGAGTTTTTGGCTCTTCCGTGTGAAGGATCCCATGTCACATAAAACTATGAACAAATATATTCATGCTTCCCTCTTGTTAACCTGCCATTTATTATTGAGGTGTAGGAGTGAAGGGAAATTTCCCCTCTA
>PVKB01005596.1:75696-91145 GCA_004027205.1 Ctenodactylus gundi | reverse complement strand
GGAGGGAAGGAAGGAAGAGAAGGAGGGCCTCAAGATCCAGAGGGAAATACAGAGGAAATGTGGCTCAAGACCCAGACAGGCAGCAGAAGACAGGGTCCACATGGAGTAGTGACCCTGGGCTCAAGGGGACACAGACTCTGAACCCGAGGAGAAGCCGGCCCCATCCTTGGCCTCTGGAGGAGCGAGCTTACCTGCAGCAAGAGGTCAGCATGATTTTCAGAAAAATGCCTGATGGAATCTGAGGCTGATTTAACTGCTGATACTTGTGTATCACATGTTTCCCAAAGGAGGGGACAACTACCAGAAATGTAACATGAACCCACTCGAAAGGAAAGCCTGCGCAGTCAGAAACATTTTGCTGCTGTCTCGAGAGGAGACGTCTACTAACTCATGCTGACTCTGACCACTTCAGGGACAGCGCTGGGTAAATAGGTGGAGGCTGACCAGACCAGGGACCTCAAAGTTCTCTTGAGATCTGAGTGATGAGCACTTGAAATTTTTCTTTTAAATTTAGCTTGTCAAATTCCTCTTCCTCAGCCGAGGTATCTGACAGGCTCATTTCCTTAGAGCTCTGTCCTTTCTATCAGTGAATGAAGGTAATTGCAGGATTTGAGTTGTGCCTTGTTTGCTAGCAAACTTATTCACACTCTCACACACACACACACAAAAAGATGTGCATATATGCATGGGTATGTACACACATATGTACACGTACACATTTGTGCATGCACGTACACACACACAATACACAACACAATGTTTGGTATGAGGACAGGCAGCAGCTCAGACCCCAGGCCCTTTCTCCAGAAGGCAGCTCTAATTCTGGAAGGAAATTTCCCAGAGGTGCTCCATTCTGCCCTGGCAGTCGGGACCATCTTCAACGGTTAATTCCGTGCTAATGGGAGACAATGAGCCCATGGCAGACCCTATCCACCCACAGTCTGCCATTCCAAGGCTCTTGTCGCCTGCCTCCTCCAAAAAGTCTCTTATTGAGATCATTAATAAAAGTAAGATGAGCCCACTTACTGTTTTTATGGTGTTATCACTCCCATCCACCCTCTGGAAGGTGTGAATTATTAGTAAAAAAAAATTGCAACAAATGGGATTAAGAGACGGAGTCAAAGACCAAGATAAAACATAAAAGGACAACCAGCCTCTCAGCCGAAGTGTCACCCAGCATGGCAATGAGAACGGCAGGACGCAGTGTCCTTGGCCCCTGGGCTGAAGGACAGTGTGCGCTGTCCAAGGCAGCCCACTTGGGAGTTAATCCCACAGCATCAGAGGGGCTGGGCACTTCCTCCAAGCAAACCTGACCAAGGTCCCCCCACTTCCTGTTTCTCAGCATTGGCCGACCTCAATGCTGCTTCTAAAATAATGACTCGTGTGCTGCCTGTTATCTTCTGTCCAAATATATGTTCTGATATTAACACTTTTACATCATTCTCCCCAAATCCCTTCACATATGGCTTCCATTTAGTGCTCAACACGTGTGTAAGGTTGACTGGTCAGTTCGTTCCTCTAGGTTCTAGATAAAAGACAACAGAACAAGCACTTCCTCTTCTGGAGATTTTTGCAAAAGTTTAAGAAGAAATCAACTAAATTGAACAAATATATACTGAGCATTATGATGTGAAAGTTCCTGGTTAAGATGCCTCCAAGATGGATATGACATAGTTCCAAGTAAAAAACATAAGGTACAATTCCCCAGCACCAAATAAGCTGCATGTGGTGGCGCACACCTAGGGAGACTGAGGCAGGAGGACTGCTGTGAGTTCAAGGTCAGCCTGGGCTCCACAGTGAATTCAGAATCAGCCTGGACTACAGAGTGAGACATTGGAGAGAGAGAGAGAGAGAGAGAGAGAGAGAGAGAGAGAGGAAAAAAACATAAGGCAGACAGGTAACTATAATAAAAGAATGAACTTAAGGGTTTTATAGTCTGATGAGCCCAAAAGAGACACAGAAATTAGATCCCCACTCTGGGAATGGCTATGAAATCATGAAAGGATTCCTGGTGGATGTGGTATTTAAAATGAACCTTGAAGAGTGAACAAGGACTTGGCAGGCAGAAATGTTAAGCCAAACATAGAGGACACTTCAATTAACCATGGCTTGATCATGACTGCTGCCAGCAACTGGAAAAAAAGGTACAACTCTAAAAGCCAGTTTCTCAGGGTTTCCTGATAAAGGATGTTGGGATTTTCTGATAATCTGTGCTTCCCTCCTATATCCCTCCTAAAGCCTAGGCATGACCATCCGTACCCCCCAGTCATCTCTAGCTCTCCAGCCCGAGGCCTGGTCACCAAAAAGAAAGCCTAGGCCACAGCTGGCTGTGATCTACAATTTTGTGTGTGTTACTGAGGACTGAGCCCAGTGAGTTGTATCCCCAACTCACTTTGTCTTGAGACGGGGGCTAGCCAAGTTGCTAAGTTGCCCAGGCTGGGCTTGAACTCTGGCCTCAGCCTCCTAGAATGCTAGGATTATAGGCCTATGCCACCATGCCTCACCATGGCTCTGATCGTAGAGGCAAGACAGCACCATCCTTTCTCCCAACTGTGCCAAGACACAAGAAGGAGCCCACAGAAGGCTCCCCAGCCAGGCAGGAGGACACAGCACTCTATCACCACGTCCAGACCGGTGTTTCGTGCAAAATGCCCAAGTGGCAACTCCAGGATGAGTCATGACACTGTCCCAACAACAACTCAAGAAATTAGCTATTGACATCAAAGGTCAGTCAGACAGAAACTATAGTTCCAAATCAAAAACAATCTTCATTTGCCTTTGGGGTTAAGGTTGGTCACACAATGGTCTTACCCCTCGGTCGCTATATGGCCCTCCCATCAGTGTGAAACCCATACTTGATGCCAACTGCTTGTTTTTGTTTGTTTTATGTTGTTTATCTAGTCACTCTTATTTTCTCCCCCATTTTACTAATATGTATATATGTGCTACATAATGTTCACACTGAATTTTGAGTATTTTGTGCACATATATATCGCATCAAAATTACAAACTTCCCCTCTCCCTTTTTGACACCCTCCCACGCCCTCCCTCCCCCATTTAGTTCTATGAAATGACTGTATTCTGAGTTTCTCGTATTAGAGAAACCATTCGATATTTAACCTTCTGATGCCAACTTCTTCCTCATCCACGAGATTCCAAGGACACCATGAAGGCCCCTTCTATGCAAATTCTCTCCCCTTAAATGATCTGGAACTCATCAGCACAAGAGCCGGTTGTTTTGAATAATAAGACTCATCTAACAAGATGCAAATGCCTCTGGGATGTTACAGTAAAAATCTATTAATTATTCAAACATTAAACTGTTAAATTAAAAAAACCTTACATTGCATTTTTTTTTTCCCCTTCTACTCCTAGCGTGAGAAGTAGGGCAGCTGACTGTAAACCCTCCTGGCTTTCGATGCAAATATCCAAAGACGGTGTAAGTGCTTACTGGTACTGAGGAGTCTTGGTTTGGAATTCATAAGCCCACAGGACTGTGAGACTCATGAATTCTCCTAAAATTCAAAACTTTGCAAGTATATGTGATGGTGGCTTTTTCCCTCCTAGGGAGAAAAAATCCAGTTTTTATCAGATTCTCAAAGGTATTTGTATCCCAGCAAAGACTAGAACCGCACGATGGCCACCCAGGCCGGTGCCTACTCAGTACCAAGGAGGGAAGTCAAGGGAATAAGCAATGGTTTGACTTCGTACATTGTTTCCCACCTGAGATTCTTCGGTGCTTTGGGTGACTTCTAAGACAATTCCCCTTGCATGTGCATGAAGGCTAGTATGAAGCAGAGAAATGAAATTTGAAAGCAGCCAATTGGTTCACAGGACTGGGACCAGCCTGGTTTCCCTGGTCCCGTTCTTCCTCCACAGGGTAAATTCTCTCACTGGTAGGCAGTATTTAATTATGCAAAGTTTTCTAAAGTTGGCCTAATTAGATTTTCCATCGTTATTAGTTCAAAAGATGCCTTCTAAGGCCAGGCCCAGAGAGACCAACGCAGAGGTTTAATTTTGACTGCTTTGAAATCTGCTCTGCATGTCTACTGTGTCTAGCAGGCTGTGGATCTCTCATGGTGTCCTTGAGGCCACCAAGAAGAAGCAGAAAATGAAGCCACCAAGAAGATAAACAGGCTTAAGAGCCCTTTTGAAATGAACATTTCAGTGCAGCAAACATGCAGATCGAGACCTCTGCCACACACTGTTCACCAAGGCCTGACTCTGTCCCAAGGGTTCTTTCCATGCCGTGCGATACATCCACAGCGGGCAACACAAGCATGCCTCTAGCCTCCCAGGAGATCATCCTATGTATGGCATGACATAAGTTTCCATCCTTCCACCACAACTGAATTTAAAACCAAGTGGAGTGCCTCAGAGTAAGAAGGCAGAGGTCAAAGTACCAAAGCTTCATGCTGAGGTAGGTCACCGTGGCCTTGGCCATCTCCTTTGTTGACTCTCCATATTGGGACATCACTAGTCTGTTCCATGCTCAAACAGCTCACAGATGAATTCTCCTGTCATGTTTCAACTGCTGCCACCCCTTTTGTCCAGACCCAGACTTTCCTCTCATAGCACCCAGGAAACCTTTCATCTACCTTGCTTGGCACGGGAATCTGCGCACTTGGGGGAGCACCGCGCTCCAAGCCAACTGGGTTTTCCTAAAAGGAACTTCACTTGGAATTCTCAGAGTCAAGGCCATCTTGGGGAAAATGTAAGTACAGAGGTGGGAGAAAGTTCTCGGTAAACTGCTGAGCAAAGTACAGGCTAATTGTGGAACTTCATATAGAGTAATACTCAACACTGACAACACACCTGAATGTCTACATATATGCACAGAGATTGGGTCTAGAATGAATAGGTGATAAAGATAGAGCACCGCAGTTTTCCTTTACAAAATTTCATTTTTTTTAGTAAGAAGTATGAATTATTCAATCATTTGAAAACTTATGCCTGATCCAGGGGTGCAGTATATGCTTATAATTCCAGTTGAGGGAGGGGAATTCCAAGTAAGTCTGAGGCCAGTCTGAGGAACTCAGTAACTTAGTGAGACTCTAGCCCTAAATAATAAGTAAATGGCTGAAAATGCAGCTCAGCATGAAGGCCTTGGGTTCAGTTCCCTACTGTAAACAAATAACCCATATATGATTGTGTCATATTTCCCTAAATCTGAAAACTGTCACAGAAAGTAGAAATCATGTGAGGACCTTCAGGACATGAGCTATGCCCTATGCCTTTTACTCCTAGTGTTTTCTACATAGTAGCTTAAAATGACTTTTAAAAAGAACAGCTGAAAGAGAGGAAGAAAGGAAAAGAAAGGTCTCAGACATGTGTTCTGGCCATGCAGATGGTTTCGAATCACGATGCTTCAAATGCTGTATACACCGTAGATCCCCTGCTGGAGACTGGATGTCCAGTCTCGGTGTTTACTGAGATGTGTGCCAGGGACTTTGTTCACCATAGACAGAGGAACAAAGACTGAAATGCAGAACTTGCCGTTCTGAAAAGCAAGAGTTCATGTGATTATTATACATGGGGCTAAAAAAAGAGGAAGACACTAAAATTCCCAGACATCAAGGGAGAATCAAGAGAAAAAGTGGCGTTGGCATTGCAGTGATGCAGAAGACCTTGGGAAACGCAGAAGCCTCCGGAGAGGTGAACCCAGAGGGACCTGGCGAGCAGCAGTGGGAACCACAGTCAGAACATAAGGAGCTAGCTGCAAGGTGGAAGGCACCGCGAGGCATGCCTGGGCCTTCTAGACAAGCAGGTGTGCTATCAGGCATGTCTTGAGAAGGTGTAGTAGAGCCGAAGGAGGGTTACTTCAGGACAGGAGAAAGCTGAGGGCACCCATGAAGACTGAGAGGCAGGGTACGGTTCGCAGCTGAAAGTGCTGATGAAGTAAGGGACGACGGACTCAGAGTAGAGACAGTTGACACCAAGATGCTGTGAGGGACAGGGCAGCTAAGGAATCACAGAGGAAGGGGGTCACACGGGGAAAGTGGGGGTATACAGTCAGAGCTGACAGGGGAGGTTGAGAGGCTCTTAGTGAGGCGAATGTCTACTGCAGTGAATGAGGGACTGCAGGGCAGCCCTGGGTAAGTAGTAGAAGCCAAAGGTGTGAATATCCTTCCCCTTTCGAGTCCATAAGGTTCTCCGTGCAGAAAATTGGGTAATTCCCACTCACGCCCATGTATGAAGAGGCACTGTCAATGAGAGGTTTTGAAGTTGGAGGAAATAAAAACACCCATTCTACATGACAAGTTACTCAGGCCTAGAGTGATGGACACTCATGTCTGTCAGATGGGCTGCTCGGACAGGATACAGAGAAGTTAAGAGCACAACCTCTAGGCGGGCTGCCCCCAGATACTGAGATGTGAGTTTGCCAAGTGTCTTAGTTAATTTCTGATTGCTGGGACAAAATACCCCATGCCTATGACTTAAGGGAAGAAAGATTTATTTTAGCTCACAGTCCCAGAAGGCTTGGAGGAAGGTATTATAATTTGGATAAGTGCTTCCTTCCTGGTCCCACCAAAGGTTCATATGCCCCAAGCATGGTGCTACTGAGAGGGATGGAAACTTCAGAAGGTAAGCTCTTGTGAAAGGACTCTAGGTCGCTTGGAGTGTGCCCTTGAAGGGCACTATGAAGATATGATCCATTCTCACTTTGCCCCACAATTCCTACTGAGACTACCTGACCTTGGATATAAATCTTCAGGCATTTTGCTATAGTGACAGAACACTGGCTAATACATTAATGCAGGTATAGAACAGAATCATCCCTATGGAGGAAGTCTCTGATTCTAGAGGAAAAGCATAGGTTCTGAAGAGTTTCCTTTAAGAATCCTGAAAACATTTCTCTCTGGATTTCTAAAACACAAGAATCACTGATGATTATAGTATGTACCATCTCATGATTATGTGATACTACCTATATATTCCAGGTTGCAATTATATATATTTACGTATCCAGAAACAGTAATGTATATTCTTATAAACTTTGGACCTATAGCCTCACAGGACCCCTTCCTCCTTCCCTTACAAAGCTATTTCTGACTACCTCCTCTTCTTAAAATAGGTGTCTATTTGATCTCACTGTTAAGCTGAAGCTACAATTCATCACAGCATGATTCTCCCTTCTTCCACTTCCAGGTGACTCAAAGGCTCTGTCACCACCTCACGCTAAAACTGCTCCTGTGGAAGACACCACCCCTTCTATCTTGGAAACTCACTCCCTTCCTTTCTTCTCTCTTTTCCTTGTTTGCAACTGCTTGTCCTCCTTTAAAGATAGGAGCCCTTTTCACTCATTCCCAAGTCTCTCTTCAAATGTTGCCTAGGTTTTTTCTATTTGACTTTTCATAATGAAAAGGTATTTAAGGAATCCCTGATGAGCTTAGGCACATGTTCTTACATTCTGTTTTCCATTTCTGCTTATTAAAAAATTATGTTTCTTTGTGTGCAACACACCTTTTTCCTCCAGATTGCTTTTAAAATCTTGGATGCATTCTTTAGTTTCGTTACTATGAACCTACAACCTGAAGATCAATTTCTTTTGATTTGGATTTGCTCACAGTTTGATGAGCTTCCTCAATCTGAGAAGACTTATCTCTGTTGAATTTTGCGTGGCCTGATCATTTCAACTATTCCTTGTTAACGAGGTAGATGCCCCAATTACGCAAGAACACTCCGACTATCACAGAATGAACCTACCAAGTTCCCATTTACCCCAAAATGTAGTTTGTTGGCCCTGTGTTTTGATACATCATTTTATAACTAAAAGCTCACTATGCAGACATATAAATGAATGCGTTCATCTTGGGAATTGTACAGCACTGAGAAGAATGGGGGTAAACACCCCAAAACACAAAAGGGCAGAAGTTTGACAGCCAGACAATTCTTCAGTCATTTCCTAGCTGTATGGCTAGGGGACAGTTACCCAATATTGCTCAAGCCCAATTTCATTTTAGAAAAATGATAAAGAAATAATGACTTGTACCAATTATCAATGTTTGACATTTCAATTCCAATCTGCCCTTCAACACATGCTCTGTGGTAAGAACAGAATTCCTTTACACGTCTCCTGCAGAGTGAGTATAATTTTAAGATTTTTTTTGGGGGGAGGGGTAAACAGCAGCACACTCCAGGAAGAAAGGGGCTTCTCTCGGACCAGCTGCTGCACAGGTAGTGAGCAGTGTGGGGGTATTCTGTCCTAGCCACATGCCCACAGCACAGTCCCAGGGAGCCTCAGGGCACCTGCCATATGCGGTCAGCACCTCCACGCAGCCCTCTCAGAACAGGACCCTGATGTTCCAGGCCTCCTGCTACCAAGCACCCCAATGTTCAGTTAGTCACCAGCACCCACCTCCCAGCAAGCTCATCTCTGACTCTCCTGATGCTTCACACCTACCGCCACAAGCTGGCTCCAGCTGTGTGCCCATCCCCAGCTGCAGATCCCTGTAACTGGCCCCAGTGGGCTGCTACTTGTGCTGCCAGCAGCTGGGACCAGCTTGGGCCCATACAGCCCAGTGGGGTTCTCTCCCATCCAATGCTGCAGCCGGTGACGTCTGAGGGGCATCTCGGGCAGGGGTCCTCTGCCCACATTTGTCCTGCCCATAGCCTCTCCTACTCTTCACATCTGACAGGCACTTGTTCGTTACAGACAAAAAATTTCTTATAGAGACACTTATCACTGTGTGTGTTGATGCATGCCTATAATTCATATACTCAGAAGGCTGAGGCAGGAGGATGGTAAATTTGAGGTCAGTCCCGAACAGCTCAGTGACATTGTGCTTCAAAATTAGAGAATTAAAAAGGAGCGAGGATGTGGCTCTGTGGTAAGAGTGCTGGCCGAGGGCCAATCCCAGTGCTAAAACATCTTATTTAAAAGAGAAGAAAATTTCTCCTGTTTAAATCACTATGTGGTTTTTGTCTCATGGCTGGATTGACAGACCACTGTTTCTCCAGTTTCTAGCTCAATGCACAGCACGCTTATTAGCGCTCCACGAACCCCTTCCTACCTTCTCCAACTAGCTCTAAGTAAATGTGTTCTGAAATCGAGAAGTTTAAAAAATTTAAAGGAGAATGGCTTTGGGACCTTGGGTTAACTAAATCAAAAGAGAATTAAGATCTTCATGTCTATGACTCGGGGTAAAAGCTAAGATAAATTAATAAATGAGTAAAAAAATTTGCTTTCACATAATGAAGACCTTGACAATAGCAGATAATTTCAGAGAAATAGAGGCAATCTGCAATAGAGAAAAAACAAAACTAGGTACCTATCGCAGTGCAACTAACTTCTTAAAATTCTATGATTTTAGAAGTCACCAGATTTTAGAAATTACCAGAGGCTAGAGAAGGAGCTCTTGGGAAGTCACGCTCAAAGAGCACAGAGGTTCTGTTTTGAAGTGACAAAAAAAGTTTTGAATACAGCCAGCAGTGATGATTACACAATACTGTAAATGCACAGCACTGATGTTTAAAATGTGCAAATCAGCATCAGTTACGTTTTATATAATTATTTCATGCAAAATAACATTATTCTGTTATTTTATGTGAAAAATGCAGATGACATAAATTTAAAATTTGACTTAATAAAAAGAAAAACTCTATTATTGATGCAGATAAAGGAACTTCTCTTGGCTGGGAAGAATGCACTTACCACAGAAGGATAAATGAACACCTCAGAAATCCAACGTTCCATAACATCCATAAGCAGCTAAATGTCCCCAGAAGCACTGCTGGATTAAACCAGAGTGGTTCCTTAAGGGCAGAAAAGTAACAGTACTGCAAAAAGCTCAGACGTGAATGTTACCGTATTACCATGATGATAAGTATTCTCATCTATGATGAAACGGAACATACACAGTTCAGGAAAAAGTTTTCTGCCTACTCACATACACAAGCGCACGAGTTCACATGCACCCAAACCAAGACACTACAATTCAATACATTCAGGGGAAAAATACGTAAAGACTGAAAAACTTCACCTCTTCCTTTGTGAACCCAGGTTGCTATATTCCGATAGGTTAGGAGGACATCTACAACTGGAGAGGCTACTGTGTGAGTTTTTAAGCCAACATTTTTTTTTAAATTTTAAAATTTCTTTGCCATTTCCTTCCTTAACACGTGCTTCTACCAGACCCAGTGGCACATGCTGGAATCCCAGCACTCTGGGAGGCTGGAAAGGAAGATTGCATGTTAAGCCCAGCCTAATCGACTGAATGAGATCCTGTCTCTTAAAAAAAGGGCTGGAGATACAGAGCAGTTCAAGGGTCTTTGTTCGGTTCCCAGTACTGCAGAAGAAGAAAATAAATTAAGCAGAGAGATGGGGAAAGGTGGGTAGAAAGAAGACGGACAGCAGCCACGACTGAGACGGGAAATGCACTCGTCTCAATTACCCACATAACATAATTACTATGTACCATAACCAGAGGCTAATAAAAAGCACATTTAAACAAAAAGAAAACTGAAGAGATGGCAAAGGATTTACCACACTGACAGCAATTGAAAGAAATCTTTGAGAATGAAGAAAATGTTAGAGGGTTATTACTTCCTGACTTCAATAATTACTATGAAGCTAATCATTAAGGCAATTAGATGAATGGAATAAAAGATCTAGAAACTGACCATACAGGAATAGCTGTTTTTTTTTTAAAGGCATGTGCTATTATACCCAGCTTGGCTATCTGGTTTTTAATAAAAATACAAAGGTACCTCATTGGAAAAGGCCAATCCCATTTAGCAAGTGGGGATGGAGTGGGTCCTCGACTAGAGAGGTAGCAGAGGCAAGGGCGTGCGTGTGGGGAACAGCTCTGACTCACCCCCTGTACTACACAAAAAGAAAGAAAGAAAAGAATCAAGTGGATGTGGTGGTGCATACCCATAATCCCCGCATCAGCATTCTAGAAGGCTGAGACAAGATGCTCACAAGTTTAAGTCCAGCCTGGTAAGCTTGGTAATTTAGTCGGTCTCAAAACAAACAAACCAGTCTGGTGCTGTAGTCTAGTGTCAAGTCTCCATCCTCGGTACCACAGAAAAGCAACGAACATTGAGTCAAACTGAGTCACACACCTAAACATAAAACCCAAACTGTCATACTTCCAGGAGAAAACACAGAAAAACTTTATGACCTTAAATGAGCTAAGATTTTTAAAGATATGGCTTATATATGCACAGCCTATGAAATAAAAATTGATAAATTGGACTTCATCAAAATTTAAAGCACAAAAGACACTATTCCTCAAAAGACACTATTAAAAGAAGAGACAAGCCAGAATTGGACAAAATTATGCCATAAATCTGATAAAAAATTTATATCCAAAACTTATACATAAATTCATATCCAAATTCAAATAATACAGTGTAGGGTTTAGTGCAGGATGGAATGGGGAAGGGGAGGGGGAAAGAAAAGTCCCAGGATACAAGGAAATTTTTGAAGGTGAATGAAATGCCCCCACCATTTTGACTGAAGTGTGTGTGTGTGTGTGAGAGAGAGAGAGAGAGAGAGAGAGAGAGAGAGAGAGAGAGAACTTAACAAATCTTTAACAAAAAGAAAGATGTTCAGTCCTTTTTTTGTGGGGGGAGGGGACAAGGTCTTGCTCTGTAGCTCAGGCTGGTCTGAACTCACTGTGTAGCCCAGGCTGGCTGGACTCGAAACAATCCTCCTGCCTCAGCCTCCCAAGTGCTGGGAATACAGGCGTGTGGCACCATGCCCAGCTTTAGATGTCCTATTTCTGTATGCCAGGGATTATTCAATAAAGCTGTGAAATATAGAATCAGCAGCTTGGATGGTATACTTAACCCCTTTGGGGAACATTCCTTTCTTTCAATCAGGAAAATTAAATTTATTACGAACACTGGCAAAAAGTACGTGTGTATAAATATATGTCTTCATGCATAAGTATAAACACACAAATATTCATTTACATATTCAGACATATATACATGCATAGATTCACATGTACATATACATGCACATATATACGTGTGTGTGTGTGTATATATATATATATATATATATATATATATATATATATATGAATATATGGTGCAAGTGTAAAAGAACCTCAGAAACTTCCCTTTATGAAATGCAAATAAAGGCTTGTCTGTTTGCATCCTCCCAGCCAAGTTCTGATGTAACCATCCTTAGAGCCTTTTCTCATCACTCAAGTAGAAAGTAATTGTTCCCTCTGTGACTCACCATAATATTTATGTTAATTCCTAGATTAATTCAAAGCATTTATCCATTCACCCATTGCATATTTATTAAGTGCCTCATATGGGCTGGGCATGTGCTTGGCACTAGAAATACAGAGGAAATAGGGCACAGTTAGTCCCTTTAAAGAGCCTCACAGTCTAGTAGCAAGAGTGACATATTAAGTAATCAAATCAATAACAACAACAAACCCAGGAAACGCAGTAAAGCAATTCTTTCAAGAAAGAGAAAAATGTACAACATGAACACAGTACAAGAAATTCAATGGGTCAGACACACTGTCATGGTGATTTTTCCAATGTCCGTTTAGACCTTGCTGACCTGAAACTCTCCGAAGACAAGGGGGCCATTTGTTTCAGAATCTCTAACAGTAAATTACCCAGCACAGTACGTCACGAACGTGCCTTCGTTTAAATGAATGACTACTGCATCTCACGTACTCTGACTAAAAGAGAGGGCCACCATATTGTCAACTTTACGGCTGAGTTCCAACTCTTACCCACCTTGTCAAAAAAGACACGGCAGTAATTTGGGAAGAGACAAAAGCAAAGCCTAAATATTAGATCTCCAAATTCCCAAAGGAATAGCCATTCTCCCAGTGGGTCCTGCCGCTGTCCCAGGGCAGTCCTGGCTGATGTTGCTCTATGGTATTCTTCTGCCCAGGGCAATCCATGTGGATGGCTACCCTCTAACCTCTACAGGGATCACTCCAGTCTCGATGTGGAAGCAGTATCTAAGTATGTGTCAGTTCAATCCACTACGATAGTATATTATAATCCTGATGTGTGAGGAACATAAAAATTTACCTCGCAGGACTCTGGAAGCGGGGAGGCCTAGATCAAGACACAAGCAGATTCAACGTCTGATGAAGGCCCACTTTCTGGTTCAGACAGTGACTTCCGGCTGTGTCTTCATATGGTCAAGCAGACAAGCCAGCTCTCTGAGACCTCTTATACAATGGCACCAATCCTGAACAGAGGACTCTGTCCTCACGACCTAATCATACCCAGGGGCCCAACCTCCTAATGCCACCACACTGACGGTTACACTTTCAACACACGAGTTTTGGAGGAACATAAACATTCAGATTATAGGACAGATCACATTTGTGACTCTCTGTTTTGCCAAGTGATCACAAACCTTTGACCTATGCTCAGTTCCTGAAGGGGCAAAGGATGGAAATGACAACCCCCATGGGAAGTTACGAGCATGGGACAGGGGACAGCCCCGTTATCACGTTTTCTCGTGATCAGCATGTCTGCAATTATGGAATTTCAGTTAAGGCAAAGCTAGCACATACAGAAAAGGTCTCCAATTACAGCTGAAAGATTTGGATTAAGTACCGTGAAGTCATCCCTCAGCTGAATTCAATATGCCTAGAAAAATCTTTCAATCTTACTTGCTGTCCTTATATCTACAGGAACAATAGGTCTCAGAAAGGGAACGCAATTTATTTAAATCTGTGTGGGCCCGCTGCTGGGCAGATGGCCCCAGGAGGGGACGCTGGGGCTCAACATCCTCTTGGGTGCAGGTCCGAGCTCTTACCTGTAGATGGGGTCCTGCATCACCAGCATCTTGCTCTCATCCCACGTCCACTCCTTTTTCTGCAATAAAAGAAGCTGTAAATGAATAAGTTAGGCTTGTCCTCAGCGACAGAACCGCGGCACACGTTGAGCTGCTAATGCTTATGCAAACACCTATTTTGCTTCTGGCCTGATTTTTTTCCCCCTCTAAGAGGCCTGGAGTTGATTGCTCCAGAAGGACAGGTGGCAAATGTCATGCGTCTGGTCTGATCAGTTTCCTCTGAGCACTTTAGCAGTGTTTCTCCAGGGCGGAGAGGTAAGCAGGAGCCGCAGAGGCCTCGGGAGACCACAGGAAGACGCGGCGACAAACCTGTCAGGGCAGTCGCGAGGCAGAAGAGACCATAGAGCTCTCCCGAGGAGCGAGAGGGGACGGACACGAGGAGAAAGCAGCAAACAGCCGCCTTTCAGACGTGCGGAGGGGGCTGGCAGACGCACACGAAATGTGGTCTCCAGCTTCTCTTCTAGAAAAAGCTCCCCACGCAATCCAGTGAGTTAAACTCCCGCAAGTGCGAGTTAACTCAGCAGAGGCGATTCGTTCTGGCTGTGACCCAGCTTACTGTGAGCTCAAAAGAGAACCCCACCCCGGGGCAGGTAGGCACAGGGATGAGGACATTCCCAGGATGGAATATGGGCGGCATCCCCACGTGGAGGGAAAGCGACTGAGGTCAGCAGCCAGCCATGTCCCTGCAGGTCTGCCCCTTAAAGACAAGGCAGAGGAACCTGTTCCACCTCCGCTAACTGTCACAGTCAGTGCTTTTCAGGGAAGCAGGAGAAGCTTACACTCACTGTGGAAGGAAGACTGAGGTGGGAAAAAAGAGCTGTTGGATTAGCCAATGAGAGCTTTCAGCCAGGTCAACTTCTCAGGTAGAACGCAGGGCACAGCCATGCTGAAAGCGCTTCAGGGTTGGGATTCTGTCCCAGAGGCTAGAGATGACGATGTCCTGGCCCTTACAGTGACATTATAAAGAAGCATTTTTCCAGCAGCAGCACCCAAACACAATACTATACACACCTGGAATGCACGTGAACCACACACACGTTCCACTCCACCATTTGACGGGGATTTAGATTGGCCTACAAGCATTCAATATCAATCAAGTCAAAGAAAAAATATGAAGATAAAAAACAAACTTAGGCTATAGGTAAAAATTAACTGTTTTTGAAAAATGCTTTTCTACGATTACTATTTAGTAATCTACTTTTACTATAGAAGTGATTTATCTATCATGACACAGAAAAGGATACTAATCCCTTTTCTAAATAAAAATAGAATATCTTCAAGTATGCAAATACAGAAAATCCAGACATTTAAATTTTTTTTCGTTTTTTCCAGTCCTGGGGAGTAAGCTTGGGGCCTCTGCATCAAGCTACATCTCAAGTCCTTTTTCTTTCTTTTTTCTTTTGAGCTAGGGTCGTCGGGCCTGTATGTGGCATTTAACTCAGCGACTCCGCTCTTCAGTTCTTACACTTCTATTTGGTTCTTCTTTGTTCTGTTTCTTTGCTAAGACATTCTGCTTTCTCATTTATTTCAAGTGTGCTTGAAATTATTCATGGAAGCATTTTCATGATTGTTGTCTTAAAAATCATTGTCAGATAACTCCAACATCTTTGTTATCTTGGTATTAGCATCTGGGGGTGTGGGGGGGGAGAGGGAG
>PVKB01005596.1:0-75596 GCA_004027205.1 Ctenodactylus gundi | reverse complement strand
TATCATTCTGTGGTGCTGCTCCACAAAGGGAGGAGGAGGAGGGTGCCATGTCACTGCCAGGGAGAGCTAAGTCTGCAGTTTCACACCTGGCCTCTGCTGACATCAGGGCAGAGGCTCCTGAAGATTGCTGGGCCTTGGCGCTACCGTGCCCAGAGGGAAGAGCGCCCTGTCACTGCTCTGGAAGTGCCCTCCGCTGACATGATACGTTACTGCACACCACAGGGCCTCATGACTACTGGGTGACGGTAGACGCCTACTTTCCCTCTGGCCTCCACTGACACCGGAGGGGGAACAGGGTGAGGTGGAGCAGGCCACGCCCATTATCAGCTGACAGGAATGGACAAGCTGGTACCCTTCTCAGCCTTCTCTCGCATCAGCCAGTGCAGTGGCTGGGGCTCCTTGTTTCAGCCCATAGCAGCGGAAGTCTAGGTTCTCGATCAGCAACACAAGCCTGGGTTGTGGGGAGCGAGTTTCCCTACACTGCTTTGCTGGAAGAGTAGTTACTGTCTGAAATATTTGAGCCTTGCTGTGCTGTGTCTTTCTTTGTCCTTGGGCTGCAAGAAGGACTTATGTCTATTCTCATTGGCATATTTCGGTCACCAGTTTCTTTAGCTCTGAGTTTGGGAAACGTAATGTGCAAAGAAAACTCAGGTAGCTCACAACTATGCAATTCCTAGATTTTCAAGGGTTCCGGCCAGTCTAGTCTTCTCGCCAAATTTCAGAATCTTTTTATGGTGAGAACATATATTTCCATGGGTTGCAGTTCTGTTTATCAAAAGAAAGAGGGAAAAATGTAGCTATTCCATCTTCCCAGGAGCAAACGTCTAAGGTATAAGAGACAGAGACAGAAACAAACAGAAAGAGTTTAAGCCACAGTTGCCTGGGCCCTACCTCAAGACACAAAACACAGCAGGTCTAAAGTATGCCTGGTAATCTGTACCATCAACACACATTTCAGGGGATTCTGGTGTAGTATTCAGAGCCACTGATGTACACTGAAGAAACACTGAATTGTGGCACTAGAAGAATGGCTCAGTGGTTAAAATGCTTGTCTAGCAAAGGCTAAGACAAGAGCTAAGCACCCCAGTTCGATTCCCTAGCACCACAGAAGCTGGGCATGGTGGAGCCTGCCTGTAATCCCAGCACTTGGGAGGCTGAGACAGGAGGATTGCAGTGAGTCCAAGCCAAGGTCAGCCTAGGCTACAGAGCAAAACCCTGTCTCAAAAAAAAAAAAAATTAAATTGTACTCCCTATCCAAAGGACCTCTTGCACATACTTCATGCTCCTCTAGAGTGCCAGGCAGGCCTGGTACAGCAAGAGCCCCCTGACTTCAAAGACAGTAACTGACCATGACCCCAAAGACAGTAACTGACCATGGCCCCATCAACCACTGGGCCCAGCCAGGCCCACCTCTGTACCACTCCATGAGTGGCTGCTGTGAATAACACACAGAGAGATTTCACATTCTTACTCTCAGAAAAGTCCGCTCACAGGATTCCTTGCTACTCTGCTGTGATTTTCAAAGTTAGCAGAAGAGTAAGTTACTCAATACATTGGAGACTGAGAAATCGCTAGACACTGCCTCATCCACTGCCCTTCATGATCTGAGAAGCCCTGGAGGGGGCTCTTCTAGGGGTAGATGGCACGGTTTATGCGGTATATGTCTGATGAGACCAGACTTACTAATCTGGTTATGACCAACTGGGCTCAGGATCAGCACCTGACTGCTCACCTGGAAGGACGTGGCATTAAGTGTCCAGTCACAGACCCGCACAATACGAAGCCCCATTTTACTCAATCAGGTCTGCTCCTTAGGGGAACAGCATGTCCCTGACTGTACCTTGGCTGAGCCACCACTAACGGCAGCTGGTTTTTATGACTTGAGGAACATACTTCCTCTCAAATGAGTTGCGGCACTGAGAGAAAACACAAGAGTGCCAGCTCATGCTTCCTCCCACCCTAGCAATATGCCGCCATTGGCAAAAGTAACCTGGGCGAGTTCATGCTTTGCAATCCTAAAGAATACAACTGATGCATTAATTAAAAGGAAAGAACAATAGGTCAAAAAAAAAAAAAAAAACCCAGGAGTAATGATTTTCCTTTTGGGCATTCCTGAATAGAAAGAGGAGACCAGGCTCCTACACACATTGTGTCAATTTAACTAGATGAATACTGGCAGGGTCAGCAAAAGCCAGAAAATATCATCGGTTTAGAAGAGGCCTGACTGTCCACATAGAATATCCTCTATGGGTGGAATGCCTATAAAGGATGTTTTTACCTACTTATCTTCCTTTCTTGAAAATTCTATTAAAATCCAGTCTTCTCCTTTTAAGCATCATGCAGTAATCCTTTGGCTGAGTCTATTAAATCCGTGAAGAGATCAGGAAATGATCAAGGCAACTCAAAGGGTTTGGGGGGCAGTGGAGACTTGCCAATGTTTTGGTTATTCAAGAACCTAAGGCAAACAGGGCTCAATCAAATAGGGCTTAATTCAATCTTCTCCACGCCTGGCTGATAATCCATGCATTTTAGAACTGAAAGGTATCCTCCCCTTCAACCCACCCACTCAGTACTCTTCCTACCCTCTTCTCTCAAAAACCCGCAAGAGGTGCAGTCAATTAGAAGTTGGTCAAGATTAGAACCAGACTCCCCTGCTTAGTAAACAAAGGCTGACTCTACCACTGAGTTAAAAATTGGAGTTAATGCAGTACTGTGAACAGCCACGCATACATGCAAGTGTGCCCAATCTGAGGCCCAGCATTATTTTTTTGCTCTTGACTTTTGAAAATATAATGAAAAAAACTTTAAAAAGGAAATTTTAGTCCTTATACACACTAACTATATTCTATAATTTACTTTATATGTGGCTCAAGATCTTCACTCAAAAACACAAGGGGAAAAGAACGGTGGGACACAGGGTGGGCACACCCGGCGGAGGAAGGCGCCACTTCCCACACATCACCCAAGTCTCAGGGGAAGGACTGTTCTCCGAAGTGGGTGTTTTTTTTTTTTTATCACCTCTATTTTGCAAGTGTTTGAAAGAAAAAGAGATAACATACCTTCCTCATTTTCCTATATAGAAACATCGGTGTAAAGAAAACATTTAGAAAAACAAAAATAGGATAAAGACAGTAGAAAATCTAATGGCTGAGATTGAGAAGATTATAAATCAAAGTTGGCTCTGACCATAGGCCAGAGTCGCACGACTGAACCCTACTACACCTGAAGACTGCAGTTTTCTCTGCACTTACAAAATGCTTTTAAAAAAAAGGGAGTGGGGGTTGCTTGTTTCCAACTGTGAGGAAAATTTCAGCTCTGCTACTCACTATCCTGACCCTGCTGGAGTCTCCAGGCCATGTCAGGAAACGAAGACCGCTCTGGTTCAGGTGGGAGTGGTAGGAGGGAGGGAGAGGAGGAGAGAGGAGGGCACCCACTCTAAAGCCTCGGCACCCCTTGCATGCCTTCCTGGGAAAGGGTGCTCTCTGCGGCCATATTTGTGCACACACAGCACAGGAGAGCCAGCTGGACGGAGCAGGGCTGTCTCCAGCATGCTCCCGCCTGTGCCCAGGTCCAAGCTGGGCTCCCAGTGCCCCTGGAAAACATGGGCACTAACAGCAGCAACAATAGTGAAAGCAACAGGCAAAGTGTCCAGGGAGACCAGACCTCCTTCCACCGGAAAAGCTGGGTATGGTGGCACATACCTGTAATCCCAGCTACCCAGGAGGCTGAGGCAGAAGAATTACAAGTTCAAGGTCAGCCTGATCAACTTCGTGAAAGCGTGTCTCCAAATTAAAAAATGTGTGTGCGTGCGTGCGTGTGTGTGTGTATATTTTTTTTTAAAGGAGCTGGAGATGTAGCTCAGTGGTACAGCACTTGCCTACCATACACAAGACCCTGGGTTCGATCCCCAGCACTGCAGAGCAAAACAGAGGTGCTGGTTTAGTGGGGAGGGGCTTTTTGGTAAAGCAGATTAATGCCCTAGGTCAACTGTCTGGCACGTTGCTGCATCTGAACACTACAGAAGTGTTTATATAACTCTTATCTCTTCCTGCTTTTCCCTTTTATTCCTGCCATGGACACCCACAGCACTACTGGGTTTTTTAGGAGGCCTCTCAACTAGAGTAGATGAACTCGTCTCTGTGAATACCTCTCCTCATGCCTCTCTTCTTTCTTTATGAATTCCTCACTACAAGGTAATTCTGACAGCTAGTGAGGGAGAAAGAGCAGATTAAGTTGGAAGAAAGCTCTGTTCTACATACTGGAAGCTGTGGTCATAAGAATGTGCCCTACAGAGTTGTGGGAGTATAACACACACAGCAGGTGCGGCACCCTAAGGTCACCCTCATATGTGCTCAGGGATTCTGTTTTGCTGGGCTGCTCCCAGCCAGGGCCTGAGCACAGAGGGACACTGCAGTACGCCTTTCAGGGAAATGTGGGCCACTTCTGAGAGGCGATGTCAGCTACAGAATCCCTGATGGCCTTGCCAACCTTCCTCAGAGAGCACTGTGGTCTAGGAGCGCTGCGCCCACCTTCCCTCCTTTCGTCTCTCCTGTGCTCAAGGTGGACTTGCCCAGACAGTCTGACACCTGTCCCAGCTTTTTCCCAGTGCCTTCCATTTTCTCCCATGGGCGTTTAACACTGTCTTGGCACCTGCTTCTCAGAGTAACAGACAGTGAGAAAGGAAAAATAGCACCAACTCATCTTTGATTCTTAGAAATTTCCTAGCTGATA
The DNA here is from genome assembly GCA_004027205.1 of Ctenodactylus gundi. NCBI lineage: Eukaryota > Metazoa > Chordata > Mammalia > Rodentia > Ctenodactylidae > Ctenodactylus > Ctenodactylus gundi. The sequence goes on along the minus strand of PVKB01005596.1, from coordinate 70,865 downwards.
CGGAGAAAAAGTTCTCTCCTTAAGGAAGTAACTTCCACGTAACCATTTCCCATTACTAAAACTGCCCTCCACCGTAAGGATGGACACGGAGGGTCACAGGGTGACTCATTTCCCTTCGTGGCCACCCAGACCAGTGGTCAGTAAAACCCACCTCTTTAATATCTACACTCCATCTTCTTTTTGGTACTCCAAGCAATGAAATCAAAGTCTCTCGCTTTCTACTGCCTCGAATCTTTTTGCTTTTAACAGAAGAAAGGGATAAAGGGCTAGACGTGTGCTTTTGTAAGACCCCCTCATGGGGTAAGCACGTGTGGGAACTGGTTCAGAGGTAAGTCTGCCTGAAACAGTGCCAACATGGAGAAACTGGACCAGATCTCATTATCAGAGTGGTCAGGGTTCCTTCTAGAAGCTGGAAATGGATATGGCATCTTTGAAGTCCTTCCCTAGGAACTCAAAAGTAGAGGAGGAGCCTATATGGGCATTTACTATCACGCCCAAAAGTCTGCAAATTTTTAAATTATTCATACAGCATTATTCACACACCTGAGAGTAACAGTGACCTCTGTTGAAACATACAAATTTAAAACCCTGCAAAGGCTACATCTAAGTTCAGCTTGACAAGCTCTCCAGACTTCGAGGTAGAAGGGGATTAGGCTGAAAATAAAGCTATCTCTCACCTTCAGGTGGAACCTAAGGGTATAGAAAAACACATTTGAAGACTGAAGCACCAGGAAATCCTCACGCAATGCACATGACTCCTAATACACCCACTTTTAAGCTAGCAGAAAACAGACAAGGTCAAAAAACCACAACACAGTGGAGAGACGACTATGGTACGTTCAGCGCACAGTTTCACCCTCTGGTCCAGTCAGTAGCTGTCTATGTGACCCAGGCACTGTCTTAGGGCCTCTCGCTCATCTTCTGCTGCCATACATAATTCATTCAGGGATGAGACCAGATCACTTCTTAAGTCCCTCTTCCTAAATTCTGCTGCATAATTCTGAATGCCTCTTTCCCTTGCTCAGATCTGGGTTCTATGATTCCACAGTAACTAACAGTATTGCTTAGGCAGGAGAATAGTCCCCTTGTAATATGATATTCCTGTAACAGCGTAGAAGTTAGAGGTTCAATACACTGGTTTTATAATTAGACACTTCCTAGAGTGTAGCGCGCGCGCGCACACACACACACACACACACACACACACACACACACACAGCAACAGAGCAGTGGAAAGAACTTGACTGGGACTCAAGAAAGACAGAACCAGTGTGAGCCATGACTTCCCCTGACTCTAGCACTGATGGGCAGTGAGATTTAGGCATGTTCTTAAATCTTTTGCTGCAAAACGAGCTTAAGAATCCTATCTCCCTACCTTGTGGGATGTAAGGAGCTAATAAGTACAGAGCGCACCAAACAAGGCTGGAAAGCAGCAAGCGCTCAGTATGAGCGTCCACTCTTATTAGCAGCTGTTCTCACTATAATCTTCGTGAGTAATCACTTCATCAGTTTGCTCCTCTCTTCTTCTACCTTCCCGACAGATGAAGCATAATTCGGGAGAGGACACGTCCCCTGATCTCTAAAGGCTCACTATGCGGCAGAGATAACTCCAGTGGGGGGCCGGGACATACTCTATGACGCAGTAAGTGCTAATCAGCACGCATGAGGCCCTGCATTCAATCTCCAGTTACCAAAGCAAACAACAAACAAACAAAACAAAACAAAAAAACTGCAAAATAACCCTCAATTTCCTAAGAGCTTTAATAAACCTTTGAATATATTAGGTACCTCTAAAAACGGTTAATTTTACTGGAAAAGACCTATATCTAATATCATCTAATATTCCTATGCATCCTTTATAGTTCCAAGGACACAGAAGACACATAGTAACTGTTTATTGATTAGAATGATGGAGACTTTCTAGAATGTTGCCTGTGAGGATCCCGATAAAGTTACTGGTTGCAAAGAGAAATCACACAAACTGAGGCCCTTTAGGTACTTTAGTAGAAAAAAGTCCTTGAATGAAGTTCAAGGCTATTCTTTCTTATCCAGGATTCCACTCCCTGGCAAATGGTGTTATCATGTGATTCCAGACTTATAATAATAATTATTATAAGCACAGAAAACAGAACAGGGCCTACTTGGGAGTAGAAGGAAATGTTCTGATTGAGAGACATCAAAGGAAAGCCAATTATCTTAGTGACTGGGTTCACACTACAAATTCAACCTAAGATTTGGAAAGAATTGGTGATTCATTATCTGCTGGCATCGATTCAAGGAGATTATTTTTAGATACTTGTTAATAAAACAAAAAAGATTTTTTCCAGTGAGATTATTAATCATATCTGGCCACTGCTTACATTAGTATGACACCCCTAAAGATCACAGCCATCTGAACAAGTCCAACTACTACTAACTAAATTAGTAATTTCTGCAGAGGTCTTTCTGTCCTTGGGCAAGACTCTGATCCTTGCTCTTTTAAGCTGACAGGAGAAGAGAGGAAAGAGAGTATGATTAAACAAATTATCAAACCAGGCTTCATTATGTCCAGTCACTAAGTGCCTATGTCTTCCTGATTTACTACAAATAATGTTCATTCACCCAGCCAGCCAATGGCCACAATTACTGGAAACATTCTGTACAACCCAGGTGTGAAAGTAAGGGCCCTTACAAAGATGGCCCCTGCCCTTAAAATGTGTGTTAGAGGACAGGCACTCCCTATAAAGACACCCGTCTTCTCAGGCAAGAAGCAAAACACCATGGACTGCCTCCAGATAGGCTAGGGAGAGAGAGGAGGCTGGGTCCTCCTTTAGAAAATGAGATCTCAGGAGGTTCTCTCCGGGCCTAGAAGATTAGAAGGCAACAACTGCAGCTGGCTCAGCCTCTGGGGTCAGCTTTCTCTGTAGTCCAGTAGATTCTCAAAGACTTTAATACCAATAAGTGACCTCTACCTATGCACAAGTATTAAACAGCCCAATTCCGAAGTGGTTCAGAGTATCTGAGCTACAGAAGTTAGTGATCACCCAATTCAATGTTTCATTTTATAGGTAAAACTCAAGGAAGTAAAATTATTTCCTTAGAGTATACCACGAGGAAGAGTGGATCTCAGACCAGAATGCAGGTCTTCCTTCTCAGCCAAAAAATTCTTTCCAGCATGTCATGCTGACCCACTGAACACCAGCAGGCTGCCCGTAAGAGAAGAGCACTAGCCCACATTTTTCCCAGTAGCCGGCCAGTCCTGCAGAGGCACCAGCTCATCAGTAGTGAATGCCAGGCTGTGCGTGGTGCTGCTGCCTTAATGTCGAATGTAAGTCATGGCTGTCACGCGCTACGCTGATGGCTAGCTAGCACGAACTGCAGTTCTTAACCTAATCATGAAGCCCACTGGTGACATCTGCTCGCTGTTCCACTGATTTGAACAAAAAAACTGAGCATATACATCATGGCATGTGTACACCACTCACCCCAACTCCACACACAGAGAGCAAGTGTGCATGACTGTGACAGCACACTCGGATACCAAAGGACTGTCACATGGGAAACGAGATGACAAAGGGCTGATTGCTGTCACTGTGCACTCATCTGGCAGAGGCGGTAGGAAACGCACACTGTGATTAAAGGCATTATCCAAATCATAGCCACAACCCTGAAAGGGACACCAAGCGTGGGCAGAGGAAGCAAGGCGGGAGGCTCCTCTTTCCCAACCTGGCCTCGAAAGATTCCCACCCAGGAAAGACCTGCTGGGTCACCTCCATCCTGCGCCAGCCAGCAAGCCGGAGGGGGGAACACTGGAAATCGCTAATCCTGGAGTTTAAAAGTGAGTCACGCTGTCTCTCAGGCTCTCCTGGAGGGAAGCCACAGCCGCTTAGCTTTCGTGTCCTTAGTGGGGGGGTGTGGGGGAGGATTCTCTTCCAGATACCACCTCAGTCACTGCTGTGACATCCAACCCGTTTCTCACACACATAATGGGACACTATCACATGCGCATGGGGGGAGTTGGGGAGATGGGAAGGAAGATTGTGCCCCAAGGGCAAATCCACGCAGTCATTCGGAGGCAGACAACAACAAAGGTATACTCAAAAGGCACAGAAGAGCTCTTGGGACAGCAGGTCTTAAAGTGTAACCTAATTTTAAGTAAACAGAGACCCAATCGAGTGATGTACATGCACTGGGGTGGTGGGCCAGTTCTGGGAATGCCAACCGTGGAAGTGCACAAGTCATGGAGGAAAACCCTGGCAGGGTCTGACTGCAGGAACAGTGCCTTCCAGACGAGGTCACTGTAAATGTCTGGTGGGCCTATCTGCTGCGAGGGAGCCTGAGATCAGGAACACTCCTATCATACTATTAGATGACTTGACCCCCGTTTCTATGCCCACCCAGCAACACCGTAATATGCCTCCAACTGAAAGAAAATGTGTGTGCCACGCTGAGAGTAGCCAGTGTAAGAACTTGTTCTATATCTCGGAGTAAATTAAAAAACTTGGTCTAGTTTATACATCAGCCCTTTTTTAGCTCTATCAATGTAAGCTGGCATCCTAAGATCCAAAACTTCAAAACGATGAGTCTGAGTTTTGTGGTCTTGGCTCCTGGTAAGGGTGGGGACAGATCAGCAAGGAAACAGCTGGCCAAGAGAAACATCTACAGGGACTGATGAGGGATGCATGACAATGGCTACGAAAGCATCCTGTCACCTGGAGAGCACCCACAAACAGCCATTATGCTCTCAGTCCATGGCTGCGGGTGCTGAGCCACCAGCGTCTCTCACTCCCAGGGCGGGCCATGGTGATGTGACACATGGGACAAAAGCCAGTTCTCCTTGCAGGGTTGAACTGGCCTTTTTTTCCTTCCTCTGAGGGTATCTCTTGCTCAAGTTAGTACTGTCGTCATTCATAATTTGAAGCCCAGAGACTTAATAAGCGTCAGCTTGCCTCACTGCGTCTCCTGCTCAGGACAATACTCTTAGTAATGTCCCACGGCTCCTCACCGTGGACACTCACGGGGTGCAGAGAGGGAGGGAGATCCCCAAGTGACAGCGGCTGCAAATGGCTGATACAAGCACACACCTGGAAGTGCGTATGGAGGTGCAGGATACCTGGGGTGGGGTGGCTCCAGTGACAGATGGGGACAGCTATGAAGGAGCTTTCTCTTGTCTATTCTCTCAACCTCCCTGAACCCTGTGACTAATCACAAATTGATTATCTCATTCAAAATGCTTAGAATCACAAGGTTTCAAAATTCAGAGGGTTTTTTTTTTAATATTTGCACAGACTTTATTGGCTGAGCATCCCTACTTCTAAAAAATCCCATTTTGAGATATCCTCAAATCTGAAACTTGCTGACAACCAACATGGCACATCAAAGTTTCAGATTCTGGAGCACTCTGGATTTTAGATTAAGGCGGGCTCAATATGTATCACTTAAAATCAAGATATTTCTTCAGGTCAAGACTTAAAGGTAAAGGTATGAAAATAGAGAAAGGGCTTTGCCTACGAGGATGATGGGAGATAAACCATCGCCTTTGGGGCATCAGAACTGAGCAACTGCCTATCTAGGCCACCGGACCCTGCCCCAACTGCAGCCTGTTAACACTACTGCCAGTCAAAACAAAACAAAACAAAAAAAACCTCACCAAGGAAGGGCGCATCCTGTCCAAAGAATGTTCTAGAAGGAAAAGGTACTCCCCTCACCCACCTCTGCTTCCCTCTTTCCCGCCATTTCTAGTTCAGAGCCATTTACCTTCTTCTTCTTCTTCAGTATCACTTTCACTCCATCCACTGAAACCATAATGCTCACTTTCTTCTTCTTGATGTTCTTGGCTTTAAACTCATACTGCAGAAGAGAAGGGAACAAAAAGGCAGAAGTGAATTAGGTCAGTGCATCTGCACGGATCCAGCTAGCTCGTGGCCTGGCAAAGAGGGCCATAGATAAGTTTAGGAAGGTGGCACAATTCCTGGGCTTAGGAAGCACTTCGGGGGATGTCTACAGGTGGGGGCGTGGCAAATTTCTAGGCTACAGTAGGAACCTGAATGGTTACCAGTTCTATCACCCAACAACCAACAGTACAACAGTATTATACCTAAAACATCCCAATGAGATGGACCTAACCAGTCCTAATGGAATGAAAGAGCCTCTTGACAACCTCACAAACTAACAGAATCTTCCCTCCCTAATGCATTCTGCCATTTAATGACTTTCATTGTCACCGTGTGTCTACCCAAATGCTGTTGGGTCTCCATCCATCATCAATAAAGATTACGAAGAGTTGGCACCTATCTCTGCACCGCAGGTTTTTACACATGAAAAAAAAAAAAAAACCCCTATGAATTCTAAGTTATTCTCCACAAGTGCAGTTCTCAAATTCTTTTACCTCTGGGTCAGTCCCCAAGTGTATCCATAGTCTATTTATCTGAAGAGTATTCTAGAAAGGACCCAACTGATGATATGCATGAGAGGTAGAGAATAATAACCCCAAATCCCTCTATTTCGAACTCACCTTTGCAGTCCTGGACAGGACTGCTCTAACCATAACTCTGAGCTAAAGAACGTCTGATTCATCTCCAACCTAAATCTGTTGTATTCATCTTTATGACTTCTCCTACAGCTACTCATCGTTGATGGTCCAATTCTGCATTTTCCTCAGCGAAACTTCCTGCAGAGTGCTTCTCCAGTTTTTGAAAACCGTCTCCATCTGGGCCCTGTCTCAGTATCCCCACCTAGAAAATTTACCCGGAAAGCTTTCTAATCAAACATCTGAACCACAGACTAAACAGAAACCCACCCAAGATACACAGCTAACCCAAGCCCCCTTATTCAAGGCATTTTTCCTATTACACTCCCACCTAAGCTTTGTAAGAAGCACCCGGCTCGGTGCCTGTGCTTCTGAAATCTTTTTCTATTGAGTGTGTTGATAGAAACAAATGTAACCTAACGAGACATAAGCATAGGCTACTTTGCAAATATCACCGGAACTCCAGAACCTTCCTCCTCTGGCCATGCTTTTCAAGCCTCTGCACTTATGAGTTTCTATCCCTCCTACTAAAGTCCGGGTGTTCTTTTTATTTTGCTGTCCATAGTGTCAATGCCCCTTTGTGTCTGATTCTTCCAGACAAGGACACAACCTTGCTAACGGTGAAATGCCTTTCTTTATACTGTCAATCAGGCTCTCCAAACCACATCGTGCCCTCGTTGATGGCCACCTTCGCCACTTCCAGGCACTCCACCCTGTCAACAGTTCTCTGTTTTACCAAGGAGACTTGGAGAAGAGCAAAGCAGAGAAAGACAGACAGGAAAGAACAAAAGTCAGCCTATGCTTGGAACCCAAAGCCAGGAAAGAGCGAAGGAGAGACAGGCATGTCTGATAGGATGGAGGAAGGTTCCTCTGTCCTGAAACCCAGCTCAGATAGGGAGGGCATCAGCCAGGCAACACATTCCACTCTAGGTCAGGAGACACAGCACTGAAGGCGAGGGTCGGGTATAACTAGAATGCCCTTGGGGACACAGCCCCAACTTGCAATGTGGCATTCTGACTGCACCCTATTGCTCAGCTGCCATGCTGGATGAACTGAAGTGACCTCTGAGTGGAAGAACCGGCAAGGCAATCTGTGGAGATGGGCTAGCTCTGGCCTTGCGCCAACTGTCGAGGTGAACAGCCACCATTCCTAACCTCACCCACATTTACCTCTGCTCACTCAGGCTTTCATAAACACAACCTTCAGCTGCAACTCTTTCTCAACAAGTCGCTAAAAAGTTAGGGCTGCTCCTGTAGAAGTGGGTGTCCTGATGAATTCTAGTGGGACTTGACAGCTTAGGAGTTTGGTAATAGCCACAGATTTAAAAAAAAAAAAAAACTGCCCTAAACAGATCAATCCTCAGCTATTTCCTGATTTTTGGTTTCTTTCAGGATGTCACCTCCACATGCCTTATATGCTTTCCCTTTCCCTTTCACAGTAACAAAATTAACACAGAGATACTAAGTATCTCATCCTCTCCAAGGTACCACATCACTCCCACATCCCTAGTTCTAGAGCATGATTCACCTGCTAAACGAGACCTATAAATGCCTCCTATTTCCAGAAGAATCCAGTGATTGCCATACCTCTCTGTCTGGTTTGGTCCACTAGCCTGGTGGCTTCACGCTCTCTGGGACCTTCCAGTAATCGAAATACCTCGGCCAAGCCTGGCAAGAGGTGCCCAGCCAGCTACGTGCGTATATACCTGGAATCTTGGCTCTTTATACAGTTAGTATTTTGACAAGCTTTACCACGTCCTTTAATACCTTCATTTTAAGAACTCAAAATGCAACTCCACAATCTCTTTGAAACTGAAAAATAACCTCTAACTCCATCACTGCACACATACTTCCAAATGGCTCTTTCAGGATCTGTGGGCAATGGCAACTAAATAAAAAAGCATGACCTAATTTTTTTCCCCAGAATCTCAATAACAGCAACAACACAGGTGCACCTCATAACAGCTGGTCGAATGCTCTGGAGTCTTTCAAAATGAAAAGGGGTAGGGAAGGTGGGAAGCAGGCCCCGGGGCCCCATCACCGGTACCATGCCTACCCAAGTGCTGTTTACAAGGCCTTAGGTGGCTACTCTCTGCACCTACTCCACCTGCCTCCTGATGCCCCAAACCCTTTCCAGCTGCAGAATTAGAATGCAATTGCACTTCTGTTAAAAACTCTGGACATAAAAGATAATCAAATGTCTAAAGTTGCTTAAATATGTATCAATGAGCCATTTGTTTACATGGCACAACACTTCATTTGGACAACCACGCTGTCATGCTCATTAGGGGGAAAAGGGATTTGGAGAAGGGGTGCTAGTGAAGCAACCAGGACAGCAGAGGATGGGGGACTCTGAGGAACACGTCCTCCTCCTCAAGCTGTACCGTTCTGAGACGCAGGGCTGCCTGGGCAGGAAGGCTCAGATGGAAGCAGCTGTGTTCCTTGGGACAGCAATTCAATCTGCTCAGGCTTTGCCAAGGGCCAAAGAACAAACAGAACTGCTAGTGCCACCGTCTGTAGCTCGTGGCAGCCTCCCACAAGACCATGCCAGCCCCACTGTGCATGCCAACAGGCCTGGCCCTCCACCTCCCATGGCCAGATTATTCTGATATGTTAGTTTTGCTGGCTAGTGCTCTCCCAGCAAGGACAGATTAAGCCTTGCATGACCTGACCTTTGAGGGAACAAAGTAATACAAGGCCTGGTACACCCGCTGCAGACGGGCAAGACCAAGAAGTGCGCAGGGTCCCTACACAGAGCCTTGGGCCCTTGTATTGAAACAGGGGCCCTGGAACTCGGTGTGCTGTGCCAATCAACGTTAGAGGATCCAACAGGAGTCAGAAGTAAACATTCAACAAGTAACGTGAGCAAGAACACTGGCTAGAAGACAGATGCTGCTTCCAGTCCATCGGCCTGGATTCTGAGCATCTCCTGATTCCCAGAACTGCTGCCTCACCCCGTGTGTCCCGGTCCCAGTCACTGGGTATCCAAGGAAGAGAAGCAGGGAGCAGCTGAGATGGGCATCTCATGAACAAGCCAGCCAGCCAGTCCCCCGACTTGAGGCTGTACTGCAGAAACAGAATCCCTGGGTGGTAACCACAGTTCACACTTAATCAAAAAAATTTTCCCACAGAAATTCTGATACCTAAGCAACTTGGCTAGTGATAACCTTTCTTATCCAAACCAAGTCCCCCTGGTCCTTACCTATAAATGTATTCTGCTCACCTACTTCCCGCAGTCCCCACAGTGCTCAGAGAGGTGAGCCAAGGCTTCTTGACGAGTCAGGTGCTCAGAAGGGACTTCCCCAAGAGGAGAGGACTCTGTTTGCAGAGGACAACAGTGATGGCGTTGCTCTGCAAGTCCTGGGCTCATTTTCAGCTGTGTTGCTATCTTTCCAGAAGAACCCGTGGCTTTGTTTCTTGTAGACGATCACAGGAAATTTAAAATGCATGAGGCCAAGGCCACTGGGCATTTTAATCATATTCAGCCTGCAGCCTTGGTTTCATGAGTGTGAGCACATCTCCACACAAAAACAGTACGCACCTCAACTACAGAACCTATCTCAGGAAGGGTTTGCAAGAAGTCCTCTGTGCTCAGTGAGAGTTCAACAACTTACATAGTGAAATACAAGATCATAAAGCATTATTCACAATAGTGAAAAGATGAATGCAACCCAAATGCCCATCAGTGAATGCATGGACACACAAAATATGGCTCATACACCCAATGGACTATTGTTCAGCCTTAAAAAAAAAAAAAAATTCTTTTTCTTTTTTGAGACAGGGTCTCACTCTGTGGTCCAGGCTGGTCCTGAATTCACTTCAGAGCCCGGGCTAGCCTTGGACTCACGGCAATCCTCCTGTCTCAGCCTCCCGAGTGCTGGGATTACAGGTGTGCGCCACCACGCCCAGCTTATGTGGTGCTGGGGAATCGAACTAGGGTACTTAGCACTTGGCACCGCTGAGCCATTCCTCCAGCCCTAAAAAAGGAAATTCTGACTCCTGCTACCACACGGGTGAACTTCAAAGACATTAAGGCTTCACTTCATTAAGTGAAATAAGCCATGCACCAAAAGACCAATATTTCATAATTCCACTTGTACGACATACCTAGAGTTGTCAAAATCTCGGAGCAAGACAGTTGTATAGAAATGCTGAGGGCCTCAAGGAGAGATGGGAAGCTAGGGTTCCACAACAATGTGACTACATTTAATGACACAAAACTACACATTTTAAAATATAAATTATTAAGATCTAATATATGATCCATTTCCTCAAGTTGGCTGTAACTTTTTGATAATGGTACACACAAGGGTAAAGAAATATTTACACAGTCTGACAAGTTATTAAAATATAGATTCCAAACCCAAACAAATATAAGACTAGATAGTTTTTAAGGGGTCCATAGTCTTAAACAACTTAGTGTGTGATATAGACTGATTATAAGTGAAATAACTTAGAAAGGCCATTGTAGGCAGAGCTAGGAGTTCTGAGTAGGGGAATGGTCGGGCAGCTGAGCTGGGCTTCCTGGCTTCCCCACCTTCCAGTTCCTGTGTTCACAGAACCTGAGTCTGGGAGACAGAAGCCCAAGAGCCGTGACAGTCCTGCCTGCCACTGAGGCACAGCTCAATGACTACCACATTCCATGTGTAGGAGTCTCAGAAACACAGCTAGACCAGGAAAAGCGCAGAGTGGACCCAAATTCTGGAGTATCTGTGAAGATTTCTGACAAGGTTTAAAAGGGAAACTTACTTTGTATCTACCCATTTCACTCCAATATTAACACGTCAGCAACAAACACATTGCTAAAAATTGGGTATAAGTAAAATCTCTAGTCCAAACAAACAATTAAAAGAACCCAGAGAAACTATTCTGTTTTGTTGATAGAGAGCAAGAGGCCGTTAAGGGGACAAACCCAGGATCTTATGAGTAGTAGGCAAGTGCTCTGCAGAGAAGTTACTTTAAACAAAATACTCATTGTATTAGTATCATATAGAATTATAGTATTGCGCAGATGTGTAGACCAAGGAGATCTAGAACTCAAGTTCAATGCCACTTGAAATACCCGCTTTAAACTCACACAGACAAGCACAAACACATGCACACAGACCCACAGACTCAGCCCTCAGAGACATTCGTTCCTTAAGTAAAGCCAAAAGTTGACTTTCCTTTTTAATGCACTTGTTAACATAGATCACACTGTTTAGAAACACTGCTCTATAGTAGGCTTCCATGGAAGTATACCATAAGTAACATACTATGAGGATTATCATATGTTTTCATTTGCATCAAGAACTGTCTTAGAGTAGATCAATGTATCTTCATCATATATGCACTGTCTTTTACTTCTTTTCCTGTCTCTCTCTCTCTCTCTCTCTCTCTCTCTCTCTCTCTCTCTCTCTCTCTCTCTCTCTCTCTCTGATGGAGACTCTCTATGTTCATGTTGTCCAAGCTGGCCTTGAACTCACAGCCCTCTTGCCTCGGCTTCAGTGCTCTGAGTAGCTGGGATTATAAGCACACACCACTGTAATCAGCTTATGTTCCATCTTTTAAGGGTAGCTATTACCATAACAATTGAAATATCAATTCTTACAAAATCACCCATACTACTCGCTGCTATCCACTTTCTACATCAAGGACTGGTAGGGCTGGAAGAATGGCAGAGCAGCTAAAGCACTTGCCTAGCAAGCACAAGGCCCTGAGTTTGACCCCACAGTGCCACATACGCCAGGCCTGGTGGTGCACACCTGTCATCTCAGCACTTGGGAGGCTGAGACACCAAGATTGCCATGAGCTCGAGGCCAGTGTGGGTTACACAGCGAGTTCAGGACCAGCCTGGACTATAGGGGCAGGCCCTGTCTCAACAAACAAACAAACATTTACAAAGCAAATAAATCAAGGGCGCTAAAAATCACCTCTGTGATGCTGAGGTTCAGCTATGTGGTGTTATCAGATGTTTATTATGCTTAACACACGGTGTGTCTGAAATACTTGATCTAAAAATTTCAGAGGAACACTTGTATGTGAAACACAAGATCACACATCTTAAGCAGGCTTCCCATGACACAGGAGAGAAAGCCAGAGTGGACAGAGGGCGGAGGGCTCCACTGAGCCTGGGACCGGCGTCAGATCCTCAGCTCTGTGCTTCATACGCTGCCCAACATTTTGTCTTTATGAACAGCACAGACTCCTCCAGGATATAAAAATTATTATTTCCTTTAAGATATAAAATTTTATTTCCGCCAGGATATAAAAGTATTCACTCCCTTTTCCATTCATCCAACATATGTTCAACGGGTCCTTTCAGGTGTCTGTGACTCCCATCTTGTGAGAGGAAGCAAGAAGATGAGCAAGAGCTCACTGGACACTGACTTCACGGTCAGCACATCCATGCTTCTCAATGGGAGGCCAGCAGCCTCCCGGTCACCCAACCAACTCTCTCTCCCGCAAACCACAATGGCGGCCCTCACTTCCAGGGTCGCTTCCTCTCCCGCTCACACCCAGCGGCACACCTTAATCCCAGGGAACGGTATCAAATATCAGTGCTGTCAGAAAAACATGGTAAAGGAAGACTTGTGAAAGGCAGGAGGGCTTTGGGGCAGGAACGGCCAAGTTCAAGGCTACCCGGCACAGTGAGAGGTGGAAGAGAGGTTCAGCGACACGCAGACATTCTGTGGGTGGGAGGCCCGCCATGACAGAAGGGGCCACATTAAACAGGCCCTCGGAGGGAGGTGGCCGCAGCCTCAAGCACTGGCAATTCGGGTTGCGCACTTAGGAGGGCTCCTGAGTGGCTGCTGCTCCCCGTGGAGAGATGTGGCAGGCTCTGAAATACGGCCCTCACATTTTTCTGACTGGGAGCATGTTGACAGGTCACGGGGAGCCGAACAACAACCCGAATGATTAAGGGCCTGAAGGGCGATTTATGAAGCACGATGAGCACCACTGCTAATAAGTCTATGCTTTCAGGCTCCCCCGCTCTCACAGCACATTAAAAAATAATACAGTTGTCCCTCAGTAACTGTAGGGGTTGGTGCCACGTCACCGAAACTCCAGGCACCCAAGTCCCTTACGTAACTTACGCACAGCCTCCCATATACCTTAAATCATCTCTAGATGACACAATACCTTATGCAATGTAAATGCTATAAAGTAGTCACTAAACTTCATAGTTTGGAGAAGACAAAATCCGTATGTGCGCAGGACAGATAGATCTTTCTTTTCCTGAGTGTTTTCAATTTGTTATTAGTGGACTGTGGACACAGAGGCTGCAGCGAGGGAGGGCTGGCTGCAGTAGAGCTTTTTTTTTTATTATTATTATTTTCCCTTAAGGAAAACTGGAGGCACAGATAATGGTAAGCTAAAAATACAACCAAAAAATCCCAACTCCAGCCAATTCCATCATCTTCCTCAAATGCTCAGCCCAGGTTCTCCTCTGAACGGTTAAGATGGTATACCATGCAATTATTCACACAGTATAGTTTACACACACGTGTAGAAGGAATAAAAGTTTTCCAGCACTTAGTGCAGTCATGAATCAAGGCTTTTAGGGTATTATTCCTCAGAGCAAACATACTGAGACAGACAATGAATCCTTCTATGGCTTGATTTATCTCTCTATATAAAAGACGGCAATCGATCGTGTTTTACAGACTTCCTGAGCCTCTCGGTATCCACCACCCATATCCCACGCTCACCTTGTGAAATTCTATGAAACGATGTGTATGGAGTCCTCCGAAGAAGCCCCACTTAACAATAATTACCTATGCAACCTTCAGCAAGCTCCCTAACCTCTCTGTTATCACTCTTACTTTCTGTGAAGTGGAGGTTTCGGGTTGAACAACATCCAAGAATCTTTCTGGCATAATACAAACTGTCAGAGCCCTGGTAGGATGAGCCAGGAGACAGACAAACTTGAGGAAGGGAAGGGGAAGTTCTGAAGGGGTTGGATGATGCCACGTGGATCTCAAATGAAAGGAACAAGACTGGAAGGAGAAAGGATGCAGGCAGATATAGAAGGGATTTGAATGAAAAAGAAATTTCTAGAGTTTTGCACAAAAGGTAGGAGGGAACTTCATGCTTAAGGATTTTTAAGAGTGAAATAAGACAGTTTGAGTATGATCTTGGCATCAGCACTGAGGATTCAAAAAGAAAAGACACTAGAAATAAACAAAAAAATCTAAGAACGAGAATATTACCAAACACGGAGTTATAGGAAGAAAATAGAAATGTCTGATAAAATCACCAGAAGGAAATGTTCTGTCCCTAAATCCCATGCCTTGAAGAAGCAGTGATGCTTCTCACTCTAATGGTGTAGGTGAGCACGAGGGACTGCTACACATGGACAATGTCTGTCCTGCAACAGGCAATCAGGACATGAGACATGGGGATTTCCTGTGGTCATGGAGTCACACAGCACTCTTTTTTTCTGGCCTTCCAAAGTCCTTGAACCATTGAATCTCCCCAATTGTCCCAAGCTTATAAAAACGTAAGACAGCAGATTTTTAAAAATCTGTGCTTACATTCACATTCTAGGGCCCTAAGAGACCCAGAGGTTAAGAGGAGGAGGTGCAGGGGAAGGCAGAAACCCCATGAGGCTGAGTGAAGGCCTCAATGCAAGCTCAGGATACAATGGAAGGTAAGATGAAGGAGGTGATGCTTGGGAGACAGCAAAGAAATTCTGATAGAGAAGAGAAAAATAATAAACTCAAAATTGGTGGGGCTCTTAGAAATCATGGAGTTGTTTCTGCCAGGCAGTTACTCAGCCTCTAAAGGAATTCTGGCAGCTCAGTATGAAAAGTAGTTTCTTATGATGAAACTGATGTCTAGCGCCCAAGGCTTTCACTTACATGATTCTCAAAAGATGTACTTCTCAAAATTTAAGGTCAACAATACGAAACTGTGGGGAGCCTTGTTAACCTGCAGCATCTATAGGTACGGGGAGAGCCAAGGACTCTTTCATTTCTGCTGGGGTCTCAGTGATATTGACGCCAGTGGCCCATGAGCTACACTTTGGGCAGCAAAACTCTACAGCTAGAATACATAATCCCCAATGCATCTGAATACGTATGTTAGCTGCTTGAATTCTAAGGGTTTCTCTAGTGCTAGCGTCCTATGATTCCCATTAACTCTCCGAGTATGTCCCTATCCTTTATTATATAAAAATTAAGGAACAAAGCATTTCACAGAACAATCATCTTAAGATGGCCAAAAAATCATGTGCTACAATACCAATGATGAAACTCTAATATATAAATGACAAAGATTGTAGTCCCCAGAATACAAGTACCCAGACTAGAGAGGGTATGTAGAGAATTTTCTCTCAAAGCATAACAATCACCTACTGACAGTAGGGGGCAACATTTCATCGGGGTCTAGGAGGTCGCAAAGTGAACCGGGTTCTCAATCTGGGCTCTACACTGGAGCGTCTTGGGAAACTTTAAATACTGGTGTCCGGTTTCTACTCTTAGACTGAACTACTGGTTGGAGGATAGCCTGGACACTGCGGCTTTTTTTTTTTTTTTTTAAACTCCACGGTGATTCTAAGGGGTAGGTAGGACTGAGGAGCTATAAAGCAGAATGAGGCACAGCAGGCCACATAATCAAAGAGGTAAGAAGCCAGCGCTGTCCCCACATCACTCCCGATTTCCTGGATGCTACCCCCACCACAGCTGACTTCCATGTCCCACTCTATTCCCACCTTATCTTCGCCTCAGTCTGTACTTCCTCCAAAGTTATTTAAGGTGGTAAAATGCCAAGAGAGTCTGTATGGGGAAAAGCACTTTGTTTTCCACAGGACCCAGTTCCAACCACAGCAAAGTGCCCTATCCAAACTCTTCCCTTGTGCCAGCCTCAACTCCAGGGGTCAGCAAAACCGTTCCGTACGAGGCAGGATGATAAGCTTTTTATGTTCTGAGGGCCGCGTGGTCTCTGTTGTGGCTATGCACCTCTACCACTGTGGTACAAAAACAGCCACTGACAACAGTAGGTAAATGAGTGTGGCTATGTTCCAATAAAGTTTTATTTATTTTTTAAAAAACGACCTCGGCTAGATTTGGGCCTTGGTTTCCGACCCTGCTTTATCTCACCTAAGTTTCTTCTGAATTCTGCCTCCTTCTTATGGCATCATGTGCCGTAACCAAGCCAAACTACTGCAGCATTAAGTGCAAGAAGAAACTTTTAGATGAAGGCTAAAATGCACAAAAGCATCTTGGGATACAGATGAAATCTGAACATGGACCTCATGGACATCACAGCAAAGTGATTATTCAAAAATGAAGATTAAAAACAGAAGAAGAAAGCCCTAACAAGAATCACAAAGTCCAACACAACTAGCAATAGCTCAATTATGAAAGATGTCAAAATAGCCATCAAAAGACCAATGGATAAAAAAATGTGGTATATGTACACAGTGGAGTACTACTCTGCCATAAATACAGATGGATTTGAGTCATTGCAAGGTAAGTGGATTCAAGTTGAGACCATTATGCTTAGCAAAGTGAGGGAGACTCACCAGAGAGTTAACTATCACAGGATTTCTCTAACATGAAAAACTTAGAATACAATCAATAATAGAGTCAAATGGGCGAGATGTTGGGAGTCAGGGGGGTGAAAAGGGAGTGTGGGGGCAAGAGGGGAAGGGGAAGGGAATGGGAAGATGATGCAATATCTATGTGTACAAAATTGTCAGGCTCAGTGTAGTTGTTCTGTATTGCATACATACACTAATGAAAATGGACAGAGGAAGAACTAAAACGTCATGATAGACTTCTGACATGAGATCTAATCCTGACACTCTTTTCCCATGAAGAATAAGTCTGTGATCAGAGGCAGGTTTTCCTCAACCCTGACAAAAATCTAAAGTCAAATTTGTCAGGGAGGAACTGAACCACTGGGAGTACATGTGACCAGACCAGGCACACGTAGGAACGTCAGCATAAACCTCACACTCTGCACAAAAACTGATTCACAAATGTATCGCTGGCTTAAAGGTAAAATATAAAGCTTTGAAAATAAAACAAAAGAGGAAATCTCCATGACCTGGAGTTCCAGGGCATTCCTAAGCATGGCATCAAAACCAACCGCACTCAATAAAAACAGAAAAACTTGATAAATTGGACTTAAAATGTTTTTTTTCTATAAAAGCCAGTTTCAAGTACACAAAAAGACAACCTATCAAGTAGCAGAAACTATTTTCAAATTGTGTATGTGACAGAAGATTTATATCTAAGATATATCCATAACTCTGGGAACTCAACAGTATGAAAACAACCCAAGTCAAAAATGGATAAAAAATTCCCAGAGACGCTCAACCAATGGAGATTTACAAAAGGTAAATGAGCACACAGAAAGTGTTGCCGTGTAGCACAAGGAACAAACATGGGTGAAATCTGCCTAGGAAACTGGGCTAAAAATATTACTTCTGCCCAGTGGAAATTCTGAATTCTGTCTCTGGAGTCTCAGGCCTATTGAAACATGTTCAGAAGTAATTACAGCTCCCTAAGACAGGCTATTCCCCAGTCTGGAATAATGGCCTTTACGACAAGATGCTCACTAGCACTGGTTGTTGGAGAAACACAAAATAAAACTAGAGGAGATCCCACCGTTCATATTAAATAGGGAAAGTAGGAAAAAAATAACAATAACAATACCAGTCAGGCTGTGGAGCTGCTGAGCCACTCAGACGTGGCTAAGGAATGCAGAAATAGAACACTCACTCACTCCTTACAGCCCCAAACCCACTATATATATATATCTCATAATAACTCAGCTAAGTAATTACCCAGAGAAATGAAAACTTATGCTCCCACAAAAGCCTGCACACCAATGTTTATCAGTTCAATTTATCATCACTAAAATTAGAAACTCCCATTCACAAGGTGAATACATGACAGACTGTGGCACATCCGTATGACAGAGTGCTACTCGACTATAAAATGAAAAATACGGAATTTATACACGATACACTGGTGCTATGGGAAACTCCATGTGAACTGGTTAAAAGGAAAAAATAAATTTCAAAAAATGAAAAGGAATGAATCATTGATACCTACGAAGTCGGAAGACATATGCATCTCAAAGACACTGAATGAGAGCAGCTAGTCTCTAGAGATGACATAGACAGCACCTAGTTCGATGTCATTCTCCAGAGGACAAAACTACAGCAGTGGAACAGATCCGCAGCTGCTCAGGATTAGGGGTGGCAGACACGGCTACGAAGGGATTTGGGGGTGACAGAAATGTTTTATATCCTGATTGTAGTGGCGGTTACATAAATCTGTAGAGATTAAAATTCATAAAACTACACTCAAAAAATCAACTTTAGCTTATGTTAAGTTTTTAAATAAAATGAACATTAAACTCCTTTGGGCTGGATAAAACATTAGGAAAAACATTAGAAGATGCTCCCCAATTCCCCTTCTTTTCCTGGCTGGTACTGACTAAGGAGCACCCTCCCCACAGTAGTGCAGGTAAGACTGACAATTCTGGACCGACTGCCTCCCAGGTCAAGGGCAGAGGCTTCCAGACTTACCCTACCATGTAAGCCAGGAGAACCGCAAAGGAAGAAGATAAGCAGAAAAGGTGGAAGCTTTCTCAGACACTGGTTCTCCTCCAGTCTACACAGTCAGTCCAGGTACTGGCAGAATCCCTGGGCGGGGTGATGGCGACTGGGAGGTCATCGAAGGGCAATACTGCTAAACCATAGTTACCTGTGTCTAGTAACAACTCAGACCCTACGGGAGGCCATTATTCCACTATGGGAGGAATGCGTCATTCTCCTAGGGAGCTACAGTGAGACCTGGACCTGTAACTGGAGGCCCTGGAGCTCCAGATGGAGAAGTCTAACATTCCAACGGGCCAAGGTAATTTTCCAGCCCACTTTCCCAGGGCAGACATCTGACCCCAGTCTCATACCTGTTAAGAGCAACATCAAACCAAATGCCTTGGCTACTAAGTGTCTCTGCCTCCTCCATGAACCTACACAAAGCAAAGACTCACACAGAGAGCCTGATCAGAAAAATAGGGTGTGTGTTTAAATTTTAGGAGAATTATAAAACCTATTGCCAGTAATCTCCCTTAAAATACTTCCTCTCCCTTGAAATATTATCACCCTAGCATTCTTGCCACTTCATTGAAGCCTACTGAAAGTCCTCTGTCCTGAGTGTCTCTGCAAGGCGCAATCAAAACAGCACACCCCACTGCCAAGTGCCATTCAAGGGAAAAGGAGGACTGCAAAGACATGTCCATATGTCCTCAACTACTTACCAGATCTGGCACTATGACTTCCGGCTCTTCCCCAAAGTCAAAATGATCAGGAAAAGTAAACGTCTTGAATTGATTTGGGACATCAAGACAGCCAGAACAGCTCCACTCAGACAAAAGCTGAGTCACACATGTGTGCCTGGACAGCCAGTGAAAGGAAGGCCCTCGGGATCACTGCTGGAATCACCTGAGTATCACAAATTTGAGAGGAAGGAGAATATGGGGTGTGGTAAGATCGCCATTCCATCTCTACCAGAGGGCTCTGCCCTACCAAGGTTACTATCTCTCCAGGTGCTTCTCCTCCGAAGGCAACTGGATATCTGTGCTTCTTTCCCTACACCTCAGTGGACACAGAAGGTCTATGGAGCTGGCAGAATATCCAAACCCAGACACCCATTCTCCCAGAACACATGCTACAGAATTCCTTTCCCAGTCTGCATTCGCGAGAGAAATGGGAGAGAAGTTTTGTGTGAGCTCAATGTTTGCACTCCTTCCAAAACTCATAAATTGAAGTCCCAGCTTCAAAGAGGTGGGGCCTCTGAGAGGGAACTGGGTTTCCATTAGGTTGTGAGGGCAGGCTTCTATGGATGAGACTGTGGTCCCTTGTAAGAACAGCGGACATACCAAGCAGCTGTCCATTTGCACTTTTACCTAAGTCAGTTGTACTGACACCCTGACCTTAGACTTCCTGTTCTAGGCTGTATGAAATCAATGTCTGTTATTTAAGCCACCCAGCCGGGCTGGAGGAATGGCACGGTGGTTAAAGCACTAGCATTCCAAGAGCAAGGCCCTGAGTTCGATTCCCCAGCACCAGATAAAGCAGGGGCATGGTGGCACACTCCTATAATCCCAGCACTTGGGAGGTTGAGGTAGGAGGATTGCTGTCAGTCTAAGGCCAGCCTGGGCTATGAAGTGAGGCCCTGTTTCAAAATAAATAAATATAAAAAATTAAAAATTAATCCACCCCACCTATGATATGCCTTTACAGCAGCCAAGGCTGACTAAGACAGAGTCACTATAGGAAATCACAGAAGTCATCAATATGAGAAGAAACATCAGGTAGCTAGTCAAACTACTGACCTGAGAACAGAGCTGGGACCTTCCAACCAGACACATGAATGATGGCACGCTGGTATCTTCCATTCAAAGGCTGCCCACTTGCCCTCAATTTACCATGTTATTGTTACTGCTGTACTAACTTACATTTTTAGCCTTTGACACAATGGCCTTTGATAACCATCAGAACACTTTCACGTCTATTAACCTATCTATCTAACCTCAGGCAGTGTGCTACTTGATAACTCATAGCTTTTACCCTGTATGTTATTTTGAATACACATACTATGCTCGTCAATCTGAGAAAGTAAGCAATCTTGGGACCCAGAAGCGGGGGTGAGGCGTGGGTGGGTGTTCAAAGGATCACACTCTGGGGAGGGAAAAGTGAAAGGGTTAGGGGAAAAGTGAAAGTGAAAGTCCCCCCTCCTAAATATACTAAGTTCTGATATACAACTTTCTATGTTAACCCACTGCCTAAACAAGATGATAAAAACGATACTCAACACTTTCTGCCAACTGACCCAAAGCAACTGTATCTTCTCCCATCAAGCCGCTCCCGGAAACGTATAATTCTGTATTCTTCAGAGCCCTGTGCTTGGTGAGAGGGTCAAAGCCCACTCTGAGGCTGACAGACCACGACAGCCAAAGTGCATGCCCACCCACCACCCTCCCTGCTCACTACCAGCTGCCGCAGCTCTTGTGTTTAATATATCAGCCACAGCCCTTGATATTTTCTTATTTAAATATTGTTTTATCAAAGTGTGAAAAGTGATGGTCGGCATGACATACTACGGCAGTGGTTCAATCTCACTGTCATGTATTCACCCTGTATCCAGAACGTACTTTGATTTTCTCATGTCTGTGCTTGAACTTGTGTAATTACTTCGAATCCTTCAGTCTGTCCAGTAATCCATCCAAAAACATTTCCAGAGTTCTCCTTCAAATACAGTTTCATAAAAGCCTCCCCTGACTGTAGCCTGAAGGAATCCTAGCAACTGGCACTCGGGGGACTGACTCTGTGACTCAGTTATGTATTTTTAATGCATCGCCTACTGTTGTCTAACACTCTTTAATTTAGAGCCCAGTTCTTCCTCATCGTTTCTAACCAGAACATAAGTTCTTTGAAGGCAGGATCTACACAGGCTAAGTACCTACAAAAGGAATTTTCATCCATGTGTAAGAACCTGATCGCACACTCTAGAAAGGCCGCTCTGGTGGCTGTGTTAAGCCTACTGAGCAGGCAAGAAAGTCAAGGAAAGGAGGCCAACTGTGCACAGAGGGGGAGAAAAGTGTAAAAGTGTGGGAGCAGCAGTAAGCCCAGGCTTGGAAGCATTGCCCACAGCAAGAAGCAGAGAGAACCCAGGCAGGAAATATACCCACTGCTGGTAGGCTCCCTGACCAGCTGCCTTTTAGTTTTGAAGGAAGACAGTCCTTCAAATACAATGTTCCCTTTCTATTTGTTTTTCATCTACTTGGTTTTCTAAAGTTTTATAAAAGCTCAGGGTTGAGGGGTGTAGGCAATACTATCAACAGCAGGTTGTTCAAGGCCCCTCCACCATCCAGCCCGACGCTTTGACAAGTTATTTCAATGGGAATGCCATAGGCTCAGCCTGACCGATTTCTGTTTTCCTAGGAGTGTAATAACTTTTAGACAAACAGGCTACTGAGTGGATCACAGGTAAATGGTTCTCTTTCCTACTTTTTTTTCAAAAAAAGTTGAAAAAATGTAAAGACCAGTAGAATTATCTTTAATGGTCAGTTTGTTAGGTAGCAATCATCCATTTTGAGTCTAAATCAAAGGATTTGCTACGACTAAGTTCTATAATAACATATCATTTTAACAATTATTGGCATGGGATAATTGTGCCAAAAAGAATTTTTTTTTTCTCCAGGCTAAAAGGAACTGAGTTCCTTTTATTTCTCTCCCCTGGGCCCTTTCTGATCATAAGATACTCAGGTTCAACCAATTACACTTACATCACTGTTCAAAAACAAGTACTAATTTTTTAAAACCTGAATGTTTATCTATTCCAATTCTAAAAATATCAGCCATTACCTCTTTCTTAAAATGTCTAAAATTACTTTTCTTTAAAGGTCCCTTATTTTATATCTGTCTCTTAATTCTCCCTCCAGCAATGTAAACATGAGAATCTTATGTTTGGTAATGAATAATTAATACCCTCAAGGAATTGTAAGGAATATTTTACCTTGAGAAACCAGCTGCAAGGTGGCTGACAGTTTCCAAACTCAATGCTCTTAAAATACAGGGCTTACCTCTTCCTCTGTATAGGTGATAGCCCCTTCTAAGCCGGAAAGGGACAGCTATTCACAAGAAGGGCAACAGATGGCACATTATGTGCAAAAGAGGAGTGGAATCCTTGATGCGCCTTGGTTTGCCTGCATGCACCTGCAGTACTCACTTGGTACTACCAACTTGTACACAAATTCATCAACCTGGAAATTTTTCTTGTGTTGCTTCTTTGAACAATTTTCTCCTGTTCTTTTTTCCTGTTCTCCACATTTCGGAACTCACTTTAGCAGATACTGGCCTTCCCCGGTGGATTCTCTGAGTTTGCTAATCTTTCCTCTCTGAGCTTATATATCTATTTTTTTATCTGATTTCATCTTCTTCCAAAAAAAATCAGGCTACAGATGTAAATCAGTGGTGGAGGCTTTGCCTAGCACAAGTAAGATCCTGGGTTCAATTATTAGTACCTCAAAAGAAATTAAGCATTTTGCTGACTTCTTTTTTAGTTTGAATCTCATTTTTTTAATTATTTTTTATTCTCTGGTTGTTTTTCACAGCATCTTATTTTAGGATGTGCTGTCTTCTTAATTCTAATTTTGTATTGTGCTTTTGTAAGTTTCCTTTCTAATCCCTGCTGACTTTGTTTTCCTCATCTTCGTCCCTTTGTTACTTGTTTTTTCTATATATATATATATATATATATATACACACACATATATATGATAGTGTCCTCAAAAACCTTGTGATTTTTGGCTACACATCCATATTTAAGAAATAGAAAGTTTAAAAAGCTAATTGGAAAGTTGTGGGCGTGGAGCTGGGTGGGAGTGTGTTGACGGAGGGGGACGTCACCTGAAAGCTTGGTTATGAAGTAACCAAGAGGCAAACTGGCCTCCTAAATGCAGAAAGCTTCAGAGGTCAAGACTAGAGGTCTTTTCTCTGGGAACATTCAGATCCTTCAGAGAAAAAAAATCTTGCAATCAGTCAATATTCTAGAAATACTAAATGTGTTAGGGTCCCATGAGTTCATTGTGAAAATTCTTACTTAGTGCCATTTTCATGCCCTGCCATCTGTAATAATTGGCACCTCTATGTCTTGAGCCTTCCCATATCTTCCAGCCTGACTCACGTATTTGCTCCCAAGATCCCCTGAAAACTGACTTAAGTAGCCACTTCTCACCTCAAGCATTACGAAGGCGAAGCTAGTGTGCCTGTTGGAGACCATTCCAAGGCCACTATATAAGATGACTACACTGGGACTAGGCAGGTGAAGAAATGAAGAGAAGCAACTAGAACCATTAAGAGCTGGCTTAGAGGTAGAAGTTACCTGTGCTGGATGAACAGGGCACAGGAAGAGTGGGGCCCCAAGAGGAAAGTTTCTAAGGCTTGTGCAACTGCACACAGCTGGCGCCAGTAAATGGATCGGCTGGAACCGAATCAGACTTTTGGAGAGAAATCAAGCATCCGACTTTGGACATGATGATGTTGAAGTGCCTTAGAGAAATCCTAGAGATGTCATATAGGAAGTGGGGAAGCAGAGTTTGGAGGCAGAGAAGAGTTATCTAGGCCAAAAACACAAATTCTCAGTTGTCTGTGGATAACTGCAAGAGAACACAATATCTGTTAGAGGACGAGTAGAGAGACAAAAGAAGACTGAACACCTGTGAGGTACTCTCAGACAGTATGAGGAGGATCCACCTCTAGGACTCCACAGGAAATGACCGTCATGTAGACCAAGACGACTGACTGCCCATGGTCCACTTTAAATGTGTCTCTTAGGAATTCATGGGTTGGACACTTAACTTCCAATGCAGCAGTGTCAGCAGATGAAGCCTAATAGGCAGTTAGGTCCCATTAATCAATGAATTAAAGCCCTTCCAAAAAGTGCTCCCTGGTTTGGTTCTCCCACGCTCTCTCTCCTGCCTCTTCACCATGAGAGGAAACATGAAGGCCCTTCCTGGATGCTACCATTTTGATCTTGGACATCCAGCCTCTGGGAAGGTGAGAAACAAATTTATCAACTACCTAGTCGGTAATATTCCATTATTTTAACACAAAATGTTCCAAGACAACTTGAGATTTCCATGCAGCTCAATCTAATAGAAAATAATGGCCCGAGGAAGTGAAATGAGCAAGGTTGCAATGTTCAGTGAAGGTCAAAATATTTCAAGGGGCCATGGTCATCAACAGTGACTAGTGACACTCAGAAGCAAGGGAGGCTACCTGAACAACACCTTATGGGCTTGGAGAGCGTGAGCACTGATTAGGTTAGCAAGCTATTCTAGCAAAGGGATGAGGCTAGAATCATCTATGATGAAAAAGTTACTAAAATGGAATACAGACAAGGAAGCAAATTTCTGAAGATCAAACAAGACATATGTAAAGGGATTAGAATGGTTTCTCACTTATTTTAAAGGTTCAATAAATGGGGTGAAAAAGTTATAGTTTGTAGTGTTGTTACTATTAATAATACTGGTGGTTTTAAACCTCCTGTAGCACTTACAATGTTCTGCACTTAGCAGGTAATCAATAAATATTTACAATGTAACAATGTCTGTTAAGTAGAAACAAAGACCCACTAAGTCACTCCACATAACTTGCAATTAGAAGTCGCTATTAATTCTTGATGAGCCAAATGCCCTATTTTCCCTTCA
Source organism: Ctenodactylus gundi (assembly GCA_004027205.1). Classification (NCBI taxonomy): domain Eukaryota; kingdom Metazoa; phylum Chordata; class Mammalia; order Rodentia; family Ctenodactylidae; genus Ctenodactylus; species Ctenodactylus gundi. The sequence continues at coordinate 45,142 of PVKB01005596.1, read as the reverse complement.
TAAAAATATAAATTAATCTAAGATGATTTGGTGTACTTCATCTTCTCACGCTGTGAATTAACAAATTCTTTCATTAGAATGTCATAGATCACTGCTGCGCTGAAGTTCCTCTATTCAAAAACAAACACATGACAAAAACAAAAAACACCCATAAATTCAGACTAAATGAAAGCTGGTAGAGTTTATGACACAATTTACCATTGTGAGATTTAATGCGGAAAGCTATGAGTACCTGCAGCATCTGTGGAGAGAGCTGATTTTGGAACCAGATCTCCCTTTGCCGAGACAATGGAAGAACAAAGTCTTCTGGAATAACAGAGAAATCATATTGGCCATAGCGTGGTGCTCCTCCAGTTTATATTTACTGTGAGTGACGCTTTTCTCACTCCCAATTTCGTGTGCAGGACTCAAAGCCAGCACGCAGGAAAGAAAAGAAAGGGCCTTAGGAAGTCAAACCAGGGGCCAGCATCGCTGCCACAGCCGGCATCGTCTTCCTTCACAGAAATATCAACCTAGTAGCCAGGCATGTGCCGGTAATACATGATGGCGGCACTCCGGGAGGCTGAAACAGGAAGATCACAAGCTCAAGCCCAGCCTGAGCAACTCAGCAGATCCTGTCTCAAAATAAAAAACAAAAATTTTTAAAAAGTAATGACTCAGTGCAAAGGGCCTGAGTTCAATTTTCAGAAATAAGGGGCCACATGTAGGGCCATTTATACTTTTTTTTTTTTTTTCTATCTGGAGTGGCCGTTGCTCCTGCATCATCTTCTCTGTTAAACAATCTTCTGTTGACTGTCCAGCACCATCACCCAACACACACACACACACACACACACACGCACGCACGCACGCACGCACACTCACTCTCTCTTATCCTATACGGCCCATACCAACGTAAATCCTACACTGAATACCATCAAAGTAAGACTGTTGCCTTCTTGTGACTTTCTTCTGGTCTCCATTCGCAATTCAATTTCAGCCCTAATCCCAGGGGTCACAGCAGCCTGATCACCTGTCTTTTTCCAGCTCAATCTCATATGGACCGGATTATGTCTATAAGCAAACTCAGGTCTGGGGACGATCCTAGACTTTCTTTCAGTGAGACCATCTATCATAAATTGATAACATTTCTGCTGAGCAGATACTACTATATTCCAAACAAATTTAGTCATCTGGTTTTTAATACAGCAAATAAGAAGAGGGCTAATATTACTGATTTCTATTGTAAAATATGCTAATTTAGTGGCTTGGATCATATAAATTTATTCTCTTTAGGTTCTAGAAGTCAGAAGTCTACAGGGAATCTACAAGGCTTCGTTTCTTCGGGAGTTTCTTGGAGAGAATTCATTTTCTCGTCTTTTCCAAAACCTTCTAGAGGCTGCCTCCATCCTCGGCTCCTGATCCTCTTCCTCACACAAAGCTCACACTGTACCTTCAAATCATTTGCTATTTCTTGGTCATCTCACTGCCTCCTGTGTTCGCGCCCCTACCATCTTGGTTCTTTAAAAAAACCTTGTGATTCAATTGGATCTTCATGGACAATCCAGGACAATCTCCTCATCTCAAGATTCTTAATCACATTGGCAGAGTCCTTGTTGCCACGTAAGGTCAATTAGGATGTGCTTGGGTTAAGAAAGAGGCCATGGCAGATAACAAACTACTTCAATTAAAAAAATTACTAATTTTGAAAAACAGGACTCAGAAGAAGAAAGCTTAAATGACAAGGATATTTTACTTATACAAAAAGTCCACCTCTCAGAGGCCAAATGTGAGGCCCTCTGTTTGTCTGAGAGATTTATTTCTGCCAAATATACCTGAATTTATATAACCAAATAAATGTTAACCTTCAAAGCAGTTGCCCTGGGAATACAGTAAGTTCTAAAGGAGTAAGTATTGCCTGATCCTTTGCAGAAAAGATACTTTAAAACCAGCATATGAACACATTGATATCAATTTCATTACTTTGTAACTTAAAAAAAAAAAAAACTGGGATAGCAATAAAGGAGTTTACCAAGACAGGTCCATCAATTGATTTGGTTCCACATGACTTTTACCAATTAACAAAGAAAAATGAATATTATTTACCCAGATAATAACCAGGAGTGAGCCACAAGGATTAGATGCAGTTCTAAAAGAGGAGTGCCAAAAGAGTTGGAACGCTCACTGAGGTATGAGTTCAACCTGTCTAGACAATCCCTTCCCTCACTGAACAAGACTACGCACTTTGGGCCTACTAGGTTGTACAGTGCTGTTTCATGTGACTCTTAATGCTGATCAGTTGCTCACGACTTGTATTTTATTTACATGTAGAAAAATGTCAATGTAGGCAAGTGAATTTAGATGTCTAACTCTATTATTAATGCCAATTCATGACATGCATTCCAAAGCCCCCATCTGTATTAATGCTGACATTCTAAGCCTTAATATATCTGGGTGTTGAGCCCAGAAGTGTCTACTTCTTCCTCAGTCCTTCCACAGAGGCTGGGGACTTGGTTTGCTAGGGTTCAGGTTCCCACCCTACCGATCTGGGAACCCAGATGATCTACTGTGACACGGGGGTGTATTTCACAATCACACACACATGGCTTCACAAACACATACTCCACACGGGCTGCCCAAAGTCACTACACAAATCTCTTTCCCTCCCAGCTGTATAAATTTTCAATTTCTGACAACAGACTCCCATTAGCAACTTCATAGGTAAAGCTGAGCTCTGTCACTTGGCCTGGATATATGGCACTCTTGGTGGTCACCAAAGCCCATTCATAGCCATGACATCACTGTTCCCATAGAAACATTACTACATTTCAAAGAGAGAGAGAAAGGATTCTGAGAGAAGACAGAACACAAACAACTGAAATGGAAAGAGTAAGTTGTTAGTTAATATGCTTTTTTTAAGGGTGTCTTAGTTTCTTGAGAGAAAACATAAAGTGAAATTTTTATAAAATTACAAATAAATGTGGAATAACTACAACTAGAAAATATAGCTTCTAAATTTCTTTCAATAACGTATTAGTAATGTATCCAGCAAAAGTCAGATTTATATTATATTTGACCTTAAAACAAGATCTACAATTCTGTAACATACAAAATTATGTTTTAATGTTTTTAAAACACTTTTTAAAACTTAGTGCTCTTTGCTTTGTATAATTTACATTCTGCAAACTGAAAATACATTTTATGATTTTAGCTGTTAGAGTAAGAAAAATAACCTCATATATAGTTAAATTCTACAAGAAAGTGCAAGAACCAAATCATAATCACATGAATACAGAATGCTGGAACTGCATTTATGAAATTCCACACCCAGAATGGCAAAGTTAAAATGTTACACAAAATTTGGACAAAACATTTTCAAAAGTAATCACAGAAAAAGAAAAACTCACAGAAAGGAAAGTCAGACACCAGCAGCATCCTAAGATTATCTATTGAAGCACAGAGGTCTGTATTGTTAGAAATAGACTGCTGTGCTTATATAGAGAAACCAGTGCATTCTACACAGTGTTTATAATTAATAGTCTGATTTACAACTCAAGAAACATCTCAGGAATGCTTTTATGGACATGGGATAGTCTTTCAAAAGAGTAGAAACGTTGCTCAAATCAGTCACCCAAAAGCAATTTAACTCAGAAAAGACTAGAGTGCAGCAGGCGTGCAGCCATGGGGAGGAGCCACATGTGCAAACACACAGCTCCCTGGCCTGAGCCATGGGAATCGCCATGGGACAGCCTCTTTGGAGATGGCCTTTCCTAGCTGGCACCAGCAAGGCTGCGGCAGGGGCACTGAGCCTCACCACAAGGTTCACAGGCTGAGGGAGAGGGTCCAGTACTAGGTAGGGTTCTCAAATTTACATATCAAATTAGCCAACACAGGTCCTAATGGAACCAACTCCACAGCGTCCCCCACATCTCTATGAACGTCATAACATTCCCCTGCCAATCTAACATCATCCTTTTATTAATGACTTTATAATAAATCCAGTAGATTTACATGAGCACCTAAACCCAGTATTTACTGAAGACAAATCCTAAAAAGACTTATTTATTTATCTCAGTGGCACACCAGTTTATAAGCACCTCCATATCCCTGAGAATTCACACGGAGGAGGGCAGCAACACAGACAGACAGCAGGGAATGAATACCAGCGGTTGTCAGAACATCACCCAGTCCCACGGCTCTACTGTCCGATGACTTTACTGCCTACTTCCAGGGCTCGGCCGTGGAAAGACGCAAACGTGTGGAGCTAGGATATGGGCCACAGAAGATAAGCCATATGGGACCACAAAGACCACTTACATGTCAATATGGGACCATAAGAAGGAGTGGCAGATTCCAAGGAAGAAAAAGATTACAGACGAAATGAGTGGAGCTGCTCACAGGACTCCCTCCCGGCTGGGTTGATGTAAGCTACCTCTTCCCCAGTCACCATTACCCCCATGTCTTACTCATGTTCCTGGGTGGGACACAGGAAAGGGGGACGCTTCTGCCACACAGAGCACGGGGGGCTCACGGTGTCCCGTTGTCATCAATATTGTGCAACAAAGTGGAAGAAAGCAGGGGTGTGCCAGGCAGAGAAGGAAGGAGACGAATGTGAGGACTCCGGTGGGGACGGAGCAGGGAGAACATGTGCGGGAAGCTATAAATATCTACACAGTGTTAAGCAAACGTGGGCGGGAAAGGGTGCAAGGAGTGGCTTGAAATATGGCTCAAAAATTTAGCCAGGAAACAGTTCATGAACATTTAAAAAAAAAAAACAGGAACAATGCAGTAATTCTTTCACACCTAAGTCAGAGAATGGCTCCAGGGGGTAATGTCCTCTCTAAAATGTGAGCAAAAAAGAGAAACATCTATCACAGTAAAGAAAAATCTAAAGAAATAGAGGCTACATCAGAACCAGCAACACTGAGATACATTCCTGGAGATCTATAGCATTAAGATGGCCATCTAGACCACAAGATACCATGTGTGCAAGTTACCTCTTTCTCCCTGGCAGATGAGGTGTCTTTTAAGTGTTTATGCATATGCCAGATTTAAGCCTGGCTTTCTTTCACCTCCTGAACTGGCTACAGGAGCCCTTAGACATATGATATACAAATATGAACAGAGAAGGTTCTGACTTCCACTATTCTCCCAATGCACCAACTCCTAGGCCTTGGTCAAGCTCTGGCCAGAGGTTCCTCTCTAAATACCCCTCCAAACCAAAGGTTCTGCTGCACTTACCATGAGTTTAAAACCTGAATGTGGTTGGCTATGTAATAAGCTAAATTTGTACTATCTTGGACATGCACTGCGCCTTTCTGTTATTTTATTTTCCCTTCTGAGTGGCCCTTTCACCTCTAACTCCTTACCCTCAGACTAATTCTTGAGCAAGGGCTGAACAAAATTCAGTTTTCTAGTAATAACTTGGAACAAGACAAGGATAGGTGGTAGGCACTTTGGAAGTACTGAATGACTGACTAAAGGATCGAAGCTCATCTCAAAAGTCTTAACAAGGGACATACTCACAAGTAGCTCTAGGTATCTGGCTCAAGAAGACTGGGTCAAAAGACTCACATTCCCTGGAATTTCAAGACTCAGACCAACTGCGTAAGGAAAATAAGTCTTCATGAGAAATGACTTGTCCATCAATCACTCTACTCTTGTGACACAGGATATTCCATCACTCCATGTAAGAATTCACATATTCACGTGTACGTGTGCACATTTGTGTGTGTGTGTGTGTGTGTGTGTGTGTGTGTGTGTGTGTGTCTAAGAGAGGAAGAAAGAAAGCTAACAAAATGTGGAGGTGTGGAAAGCGGTGAAAATGTGGTCAAGGAATGCAAGTGATACTGGCATTTGAAGATGTTTACACAAGCAAGTAAGAAAAGAAACAAATAAGTAATGTTCACAACCAGTACAGACTTTGGCCAACCACTGAAAATCCCAAGGACTCCAGGAGAGAAAACTAACACACAAAGCTCAATAGCATTCATACTAACTGTACAGCAATAGTGATTCCACAAAGAAAGAAATCAGGAAAACAGCTGCATTCAAAATAGCTTCAAAAATTTTAAATATTTAGAACTTGACCTACTCAGGAAGGCAAAAGGTCTCCATAAAAAAAAAAAGTATAGAACTTTGAAGCAAGAAATTAAAGAGGGCATTAGAAAATGAAAATTCGCCACTTGTTTTTATATAAACAGAATTTATATTGTTGGACTGGCCATACTACCAAAGTTGATGTATAGATTTAATACCATCTCTTTTAAAACACCAAAAACACTCTTCATAGAACTAGAAAAAAAAATCTTAAAACTCATATGAAAAGACCCAGAGTAGCCTGCCACTAACACCACCACCACCAAAAAATAAATAAAAATTAGAATAAATAATAAAATAAAATCCTGAACAAAAAAGAACAAAGTGAGACTCACCTCTGTATCAGGTTCCAAGCTATACTACAAAGCTACAGTAACAAAAGCAGCATGATACTGGCATAAAAATAGACATACAGACAATGGAATACAACATAAAATAATCACATGTACCTTCAGCCATCAGATTTTTTGGTTCAAAGGAACCAAAAATATATGCTGGAGAAAAGATACCCTCTTTAACAAATGGTGATGAGAAAACTAGTTATTCAAATGCAGATGACTTAAACTAGGTTTTTATCTCTCGTTCAGTTCTTAAATAAAAACAGATGAAAAACATACATAGATCTGTAGTCTGGGTTGGTCCTAAACTCACTATGTATCCCCAGGCTGGCCTCAAACTCACAGCAATAATCCTGCCCCAGCCTCCCAAGGGCTAGAATTGCAAGCATGCATCACCATGCCCAGCTTCTATGGTTCTGGGAAATCAAAGCCAGGGCCTTGGTCTTGGTAGGCAAGTGCTTTAACCACTGAACTACACCCCGGTCCCAAAGACCTATATAAAACAGAAACAGTAAAACTGCCTGAAGATACCAGGAAAAACACTTGATACCATCAGCACTGGCAAAGACTCCTGAAGAGAATTCTAATTAAACAGAGAAAATAATACCAAGAATCAACAAGGGGGGATGGGGGGATGTCACAGGGGTTAAAAGGATTGCCTAGCAAGCACAAGGCCATGATTTCAATTTCCCAGCACCATATAAAGCCTAGTGTGGTGGTACATACCTACAATCCCAGCACCAGGGAGGCTGAATCGGGCTTATTGCCTTGAGTCCATGGCCAGCCTGGGCTACACTGAGACCCTGTCTCAAAAAAAAAAAAAAAAAAATCAACAAATGTGATTACATCAAGTTAAAAAGCTTCTACGTCGTGAAGGAAAACAATTAATAGAGCAAAAATATAATCTACAGAATGGGAAAAATGTTGCCAACTACTTTTCTGATAGATGACTTATAGCTGTAATACCTAAGGAACTCTGGAAAATAAAAGTCTTCACCAAAACAAGTGACCCAATAAAAATGGGCAGATGAGCTAAGCAGACACCTTTCAGAAGAAGAAAGACAGATGAAGGGTAAGTACCTGACAAAGTGTTCATCATCTTCGGCTTTAGGGAAACGCGAACCAATACAACTGTGAGATTCCATGTCATCCCAGTCAGAACGGCCACCATCAAGGATACAAAAAGAAACAGAGGCTGGCGAGGATGTGGGGAGAACGAAGCTCTCCTACAGCACTGATGGAAATGTGAATTAGTACGACCACCAGGGACACCAGTAGGGTGAGTTCTCAAAAAACAAACCAAAAAACAAATAAAGAAATTCCATTTAACCCAGCTATCCCTCTCCTGGGTATGTATCAGTAAGAACTATAGCTACCACACTGTAATGATGTATGCATACCCATGTTTATAGCAGTGCAATTCAAAATAGCCATTCTATGAAATAGCCTAGATGTCTGTCAGCAGACAAGTGATAAGGAAAATGTGATAGATACATATAATGGAATAGTATTCGGCCATAAAGAGGAATGAAGTCAAGCCATTTGTAGGAAAATGTTAAATATCACATAGTGTCTCTTACATGAGGAACCTGAAATACATGTAAATAAATGAGTAAACTAAAGGAGACACGGTAGGAAACATGAAGGTTGACTCTCTGGAGATGGTGAGGGAACAGCGAAGGGAAAAGGTTAGGAGAGATAAAGGGATCAAAAACAAGCCACGATACACATGTTAAACAAAATGCATATCACCATTATGCGTTGCAACTTTACAACGACAAAAGGAAAAAACTCACATGAATTAGAATGTTATACATGTGAAAGGAGAGCAATTAGAAGATCAAGGTCAGCTCAGAATCCAAGGTCAAGGTAAGAAAAAATGCACAGGAATCTTTACCACCACCTCAGACAACAGTAGAGCAAAATCAAGATACTCTGCCTACACCAGATTTATTTAATGGGCTGGTCTATGATCATACCTGAAGCTTTATTCCTTCTATATTCTTTTCCAGAAGAAGGCCTGGGTCAGATTGCTCACACACAAAAAACTAACTGCTTGGCCTGTTTTTTGTATCTCATCATTTCTCTTGTGTGTACAAAGAACTCATGATGCTACAGAAGGTCTTTTTCCAAAGGATCCACTTGATCTTGTTTGTTCCAGGTTCCTGGCTATGGCTCTACTTTGGCTGGGACTTCTGCCCTGATCACCACCTTCTAGCCAACAGTGGAAGATCAGGAGACACAAAATCAGAGACTGTGGATACCATCATGCAATTCATTACCTCTCACATAAAACATAATTATCAGCAAATATCCATCACCTGAAATTCCTCCCCTGGGCCAGCCAGCCACGCTCTTACCCTGGCACAGTAGAAGGAGGCACAGGATCAAAGACAATGTTCCGGGGCAGGGTCAGGGCAAGCTAGAACAGGCAAGGGTGGGGAAGAGGCAGACCCTAGACCCATTATCATTAAAAGCTACTAAGGGTGGGCAAGAATGAAGCCACCTCAAAATAAAACATTCCTCAAGGTCATCTTTGATTCTTTCAACTTAGAATAGCCTAGCAGATGCTAATCAACCCTCCCGCATCCGCAGGCCCAAGGGAGGTGTAGATGTGTTGACTGATGAGCTCATCCTATTGGTACTATTCCAGGAGTTCAAACAGATTTTGAAGGGTCTTTTGGAGAGAAGCATTTGATAGCCCAGAACATCCAAGTTGAAATGGATCACAAAGACCCTCAAGAGGAAGCATGGTGGGAAGCCCTGGATCCAACTCTCCAATCGGGCAACATCCCCTCTTCGAGGCACAGGCAGTTAGAGCATCAAAGCCTCTGACTGCTGGTAACATGCCCTGCCCTGTCGCTGGATTGTAGAGATCTACAGTTAGAGAGCAACTTTAACACTCAACAGACTACAGTATACTATGAGTATTCCCTTTGTTTACGGTTTAGCAATCTATCCTCATGGTCGCTCTCTTTCACTTGGCTCACCAGCCCCAGGCTGCCATAGCATGCTAGCTACTATAAATACATGCATGTAATTCCCATGGCCTCACTTCCCTTCCATGCCCCTTACTACTCAGCAAGATGGTGGCAGACCCACTCACCAGCTGTACCTTCGAAGTTTACATTTCTCTTGCTCTTTCTTCATCTAAAAAGCCCTCTGCTTTCTCCTGAGGTAACCTCACCTCTGCCCAACAACTGTCAACTCCACTATTCCCTGCTCCCATATGCTCATTCCCAACACGGGCAGTGGTAGCGTTCACACCTGCTCATTCACACACATGATGGCTCTGATCATTCTCAACCAGTGGCAAATTCTTGAACTATTTCTGGTCACCAGAAATTCTGGTCCTATGGCTTATAAACAGAAACAAGTCTCAGCCCCCAATATGAAGAGAGTAAAATGGTTTCCCAACTATTAAATGCATGTTTAATAAGGACTCAATCCACAGGCAGTTAATGAAAACCTACCTTGGCCAAAAGTGAGTATGAGATTCTGAAAACGAGGTACAGACATAAAAACTTCCAAACAATAACAGAAATATTTCATCCTTCATCAGAAGTTCTTACTGAATAATAAGAAAATGGATCTGAAAGTATGATTCATAGTTGAGAAGCCTAGTTGCCACAAATCACACACAGCTCCAGAATTCAAGAATTTTACTTTTCTTTTTCCTCTTGCACCACTCCACAGCCTCCGTAGGAGCAGATGCTGTCTCCCCAAGATGTTAACCATCATTTCCTTGCTACAGAATACACCTGCTCCTTATTTTCTGGATTCATGCATCAAGAGATATAGCTTCAACTACACTGTTGACCCATGTCAGCAAAAATACATAAAAAAAAAAAAACAAAGTGGCTTAGCCAGTGAACATCAACAGATACTTAAACTTGAAATTCATCATGAAATCATTACATCCACAAAGGCAGGGATATTGACTCAGATCTCAGGACTACAGAAGCCAAGGATGTAGCTAAGGGAATCTGAGGTTATGGGAAACGCTCCAGAACTAGAAAGGGTAGTCCTGTCAATTTTGCTTTTTTGAGATGCAAACTATTCTCCATCTTCTAAAAAAGTATTTTCTTTCTGATAATTTATAAAGGTAAGTGGGCAGTGTCCATGTTCTTCCACATCTTCCAGTTATCCACACTAGCTTCCTTACCCTCATTGATAAGAAAGGTTTCTTAGCATTTTGAGAGTTCAATGAGTAACTGTTTGTCACAGAACAGTTGGGTCCCAGGCTTGTACCAAGTGCTAGAGAGCAGCACTATCTGGTAGAACTCTCTGGAATAGTGAAAATGTTATACATATGTACTGATTAGAACCACAGCTACTAGACACACTGGCTATGACCACTTGAAATAGGACAAGGACAGTCAAGGAACTGAATGAATTTTCATTAAAATTAAATAGTCACATAGAACTAGGATTTGTTATATGGAATACACAGCTATGTGGGATATCAAGATTGAAGAAAACATGCAAAGCTGCACACAAAAGTTTTCATGTCTTGCAAACATGACAAGGACACATGATAAGCTAACTCATAATTATGACACTAGTAAGTAAAGATGTCATATGTATGGCATGGAGAACAAGGGCTATGGGTATTAACTCAGAGAAGATGTTACAGACACAGCAAGACATGACGACCAGGGATTCTTCTAAGTGACTAGGCCAGAGATGGCCCAACACTACCTCATGTGACTTAGACTAGCTATGAACACACAGCTCCTCAGCCACATGCATTAGCTGAATTAACGGTAATGAACTTACAAATTACTTTTGTGGCTATAAGAACACAGGTCCTCCTCCCAAAAAAGCCCAACAAATGGCTGAAGGCACACATCCTTAAGCACTTAGGTGACATCTGAAATTTCTTCCCTGGGCAGCACGACAGGCAGGGCCATCCCAATGGGGAATCGGTTTGCCTGAAGAAGCAAGGGCTCCTAAGATCAAGGAGCAGGCAAAGCTCTGAAACATTTGGCAAGCTCAGGCAGGATAGCAGGAATATGGTTTATAGAAACTCAAGAAAAAAAGTCTTTGAGTCGTCCCGGTATTCACATGGGGCGAAAGGGAAGAAGAAACTGAAGTTATGGGCAGAAGCATGAACCTAGTTTGGATCAAGCTGCTACAGTCTTTGTGTGCCAGGGAGAAACAGCTGCACTTCAGTTCTTAGTCTGTGCAATGTCACAAGTAGGCAGAAGCCTAACTATGGACCTTTGCTGTATCACCACAAGGGCTGCGCACACAGCAGCTACTCAGCGCCTGCACACAGCAGCACCACGTCACCAACTCCACTTTACCCAGCCCACTGCCTCCCTCGTCCCAACGGCTGTGATCAGGCTTCCCCACTCCTTCAAGAAAATTCAACACCGCTCCTCTTGACCTTCTACCATGAAGAGGAAACCACAGGAATTAGAAGAGATCAAAGCGCGGATGCAATAGATCTTCCTAGTGCATGCTCCGGCTGCTTGAGATCTTCTCTATCTCAGAGGCGAATTCTACCAGTAGGTATTCTTTTTCAATCTACATCCATCATTTTCAAAGGGTACGTGAATCTTCAAAACCTTGTGCCTTGTAGAGTCCTTGGTCAAAAGTTAACACTCTCAGGAAGGCTAACTTCAACGATCAATTAACAGCTTTAAGGAGAATGTTCATATAAACAGAAAATTCTTAGAACTGTCCTGCGGGCCAGACAGACTAGAAGTCTGGTCCTTCGGGCTAGGCAGTAGCTCTCTGAGAGGCAAATTAGCAATAAAAGGGGAAATGCTAACACCCCCTTGGCTAGCTAGCCTGATACTCACTTAGGCTATGCTCTGAGCATCAGCATGACGTAAGAGCAGGAACACAGGATTTGCACAAGGCCTAGTCCAGTTGTATGACCGTAGGGCAATCTCCTCACCCCTCAAAGCCTTCGTGTCCTCATCTGTAAAAGGTCCTGTTGACTACTATTCATCTACCACTTATTCAGAGAAGATGTCCCCAATTGGTCATAAAAATCCCCTGCCATGAGCACAAATACCGCAGACCTCTGTTCTAGAGCAGAGCAGATCCTGGTGGAAGGTTTACACTTATGTCAATATCTAATTTGCAGTCATTATTCTGGTCTGTTATTTTTTTTCTCACGCTTGCACCCCAAATTTCAACATGTTATGTGGCACATAGTAGGTTTCAAATTACCACGCACTGAACAACTGAATCAATGACTGACTGAGCTTATGTATGTGAAAGCAATCTGTAAAATACGAAGCACAATGGAAATATTTGTGATTCTTTACTTGGTGTGGATGACGACATGAGGATTAATCCTCTTAGCTGCTGGAAACCATTTTGCTTTCATTAAAGTAACAAAACTGCTGCATCTGAAGAACAGCAGAAGGAAAGGGGCTCTTACAAGCTGCCCCACGGGGCCCTATTTCAGGGTTCTCTTCAGGACCATGTCAAAATATCCAGCTCATCTGAGTTTAGATGGAGTATTGCTTTATTCTGATCCATAGATGGTCACTGTGGGAGCCTGGTTGAGTCATAGGGGCATTTAAAAGAGAGACAGAGATGTCTATTGGCTAAATCTGTAGGATACCTGGTGCTGGACCAGGGAAAATGCATTCTAGCTGTGAGTAGACTGAGATCAGTCTGGTTCCCCACAACATCCCCCACCTCTGGTTAAATTAAAGTCTATATCCAACGTGCCAGGAGCATCAGGAGCCAAAGGAAATGGCCCTGGCCAAAGCCTGAGAGTGCCTGCTCCCCCATGCTGACCCATTCAGGGGAACAAAGCTCTTCGAACTTGCACTGAGCTGGTCTGGAGATGGAAGGCCTTTATGCAGGTTTCCAGGGAGATGACTCAGATGCTGTTACCATAGATACTGTTGCTACCATGTATTGTCCATCACCCCCTGACAGTGGGGTGGGGGGTTGCGGTTTGACGGAGAAGAAAACAAGAAGAGTTGAGTTTAAGACAAGATGAAAAGAAACATATTGAGGTGGGACCCTGAAGATTTGAATAGCATACATAATAAAATGTCTAATCCCCAAAAGAATTAGGAATGTGAGTGTTTATGGTTTGTCGCTGTTTGTATTGGTAGAGCTGGGGTGAATAAAGTGACACACGTGATTTCCAGCCACCTGTTGGGGCCACCTGACTAGGGTATCTAGAGAAAGCACTCAGGTGTGAAGTTCGTAAGAAGCTTCAGAGCACAATTTCTAAAGCTGCAGGGCCAGAGGAAACTGAGGTAAGCTACCCACTGAATCCTCCTTGCCTGCTGAAAACTTACTCAAGTGAAAAAGAAGAATGTTGAAATCCCTATGATTTTTGTTACTACCCCCAATAGCCACTACCATTAAAGTGCTGAGCTTTTTCTAATATAATGAAAAAGAATATATAAATTAGAAAAGTTTTGTAAATAATACATAGAAAACTATACAGATAATAGAAAACAAACTGGACTTATTATCAAGTCAGAAGATCAGAATTTGAAGGTCACTCTCATCACCTGTTTACATGATTTCTGCATTTTATTTGCTTAAGCCTTAACTATCTCTCCAACAGGAAGTTACTGTGAGTCTATTCCATGTAAGTGTTTATGCCTTTTTATCTGTATTGGTGAAGTTGAGGTCTACAGAGTGGCACACATGATTTCCATTTTCTTCAGCTTTATCAAGGAATTATTTGCTGCTTGTCAAAACATCACAGCATGTTTCACCAAAAGAGCAACACAAGGCTCTTGATTTTGATTATTCCAGGTAGAATCATAATAAATCCTTGCATGTGAACAGAAGTTGATACTCTCATCCAATTACTGTGACATTAAAACCACAGAAGCAGCCCAGTGTGGTACTCTACATCTGTAATCCCAGCACTCGGAAGGGCAAAGGCAGGAGGACAGCAAGTTCAAACCCAGCTTGGGCAACTTAACCACTTATACATACGGTCTCAAGTTTTTAAAAAAAAAATTAAAAAGGGATGTAGCTCAGCGTGAAGGGCTCTGGGTTACATCCCCTGTACTGCTACTAATATCACTACTAGTAATGATGATAAACAATAACAATTATGGAAGAGAAGATAGAGGGCACACTCAGGGATGCCTTCCTGTTGGTCCTTCACATCATGCGTAGGCGTCAAGTCTATCTTTTCCCAAAGTAGTCTTGGAATATTAAATTTCAACAGAGATTAAGATGTTGAAATTGTAGGAAAGGTTCTCTGAAATACAGGAATGAAAAGAGGATACTTTGTGGGGCAGGGGGGAGAATCTCACAGGTACACTGCTAAACCTGGTACACATAGTCAATAAGGGCTGTGAAGATCTGGAGTCTTGGAACAGAAGCAAAAGTAGAAATTATACTGCGGCTCCACCATCTCTTCCCTATCTTTCTCACACTTTTTATAGACACCACTGCCCTGGAAATCCATCTTATGAAACAAACACTCACAAATCCGCCAGCGACTTTGCAGGGACTTTCCTCGTCTGGTGCTGTTACTCAACCCTAGGTGCTCTTGGAATCAAACAAAGGAGCCATTCAGGTGCTGGGGATTGAGCAGCAGCAGGAAAGTGCAGCTCCATTCCTCTGGTTCAGGTAAAGTTCCTTATTTATGTGTTCCTTTCGAATAACACTGCTGTGCATTGTTGGGATACTCTCGGATCAGGAGCACCTGTCTTGATGGCGCCACTATGAGAGATCATGGAAGGCAAATGCCCGTCCCATCATGGGACTGGTAGCACTGGCAAAGAGGAAGGAACTAGGACAGCTCAAAACACGTTAGGAGCTTTGGCCCCTGTGTACAAGTACCTCTTGTTAGCCATTAGGAGTTCAGGACCAACCCAAAAGAAAACCATCAAAAATGGATGGTTGAAGGACAGCTGCTGATGCACTTGGTCCTAAGAAACTGAGATTCCTACTCTCGTTTTAAAATATGATTCCCACAAGATGACTTCCAGAGCTTCACAAATACATGACTTCCACCATTTTACCCAACTTTACAGAGGATGTTATTTCTTCTCATCAACGGCTGCCTCTCTGATTCAATGTGGCCAGTGAGGATAAACCAACCACGTCCTGTCTCCTGCTGATCTCCCTTTAACCACAGTACAACAGGGAAGGCCGGAATGAGCCTAACATATCACATACCAGGCTTCTAATAGTTTGAGCTTTAAAAAAAAAAAAAAAAAACCCTGAGGTTATGAAACTCGGTAAATGGCTCTCCCATAACCATAGAGCTAAGGAAGATCCAATTCAGGCCAACTGACACTGCTATAAACATTCATGTACAAGACATATGCTTGCCTGACAACTTAGACTGTCTCCAACTGAAATATGTGGAGGAGAGCTGGCTGGTGACACACTTCAGTGCAAAGAGCCTGACTTCCACCCCCGGTACCAAAGGAAATAAACAGACTCAGTTTCGTTTTTCTTGGGTAAATCCCTACACATGAATGGTTGGGTAGACCACCGAACTCTTCCAGAGTGGCCGTTCTGGATCTACCAGCAACGCATGGGCATTCTAGCTCCCTCCCAACCCTGACGCAGTATTATTTCTTCTGCATTATGTTTTTATCAGCCCATGGCATCTTATTCCTGTCTCCATTAATCTCAATACCCTAACTATAGTAAAAGGACTTGACAGAAAGAATTACGTATCTCTAAGTCATTCAAGGTACTCATGCCGTAACACCCAGCATCAAGTTAAGACATCTACTGAACATCTGCTGAAGTTCCCTCAGCAACCGCCATCTACTATTTAGGAAGGGCTTATAATTAACACTTCCAACAGCCACCTGTACCACAGTGGCCATCGTCCTGTACCATCCCTGGGCAAGTATTTTGTTTTCTTTTCACCGGACTGTAAGATCTTTAAAGACAAACTGGACTGCTTTGTTTCCTCTGTGTATCTCCACACTCAAAATGAATATCCAAAAAAATAAATAAAGAAGCAGATTTCAGCTGACCCATACATCACAGAAATCTCAACTACCTCATGAGTAAAATACAGAAAATCACTCCATCCTCCCCAGAAACATTTTCTCTTCACAGCTCCCATTCTTGTCTCTCTAGGAAGAATTCTAGCCACAAGTCCTGCCATCTTTAAGAGAGGTCAATAGTGACCAATTACACCTTTACCCCTCAAATGTTTTAATGGCAGCATAAATAAAATGTTTGAAAGGAGCTGGTGGTTAGAGCTAAGTGTGTTCTTTTAAGATTTTCAGTTGAAGGAAAAATATAAACCTTCATCCATCACCACCTATCATCATTAAACTAGCCCACCTGGGCCTTAGAGGAAAGGATTACCTACTTTATTGCCAGAAGGAATAGTTTATTTATTTTAATGACATTCTGACACACCCAAGAAGCAAGCCTGTATTTTGGTCTAAACAGATGTTCTCAGTCTGAGCCATTTTTCTACCAAACTTGATTAGTTAGCAGGATTTTAAAATGTCTCATTCATTAGCCAATACTTTAAAGGCAGCTGCTGATGGACATCGGGGCTGCTTCCAGTTCCACCTACTCTAGTTAAAGCTCCTGTGAACATTCATGTATGAGGCTTTGCAAAGACATAGGCTTTCATTTCTCTTGGGAAAATACCCGGATGTGAAATGGTTGGATCACTGGATAGATGTATTTTAACATTTAACTGCCAAAATCTTTTCCAATATGGCCATTCTGCATTTCCACCAGTGGTGCGTGAGATTGCCGATTCCCTCATCAATAATTGATATTGACTTCTGTCTTTTACATTTTTTAGTCATTTTACAGTTCAGTAACGATAACTCCTTGTGGTTTTAATTTGCATTTTTCTTATGACTAACAACGTTGAGCATCTGTTCACGTACTTATTTGCAATCTCTATATCATACTGATGAAGTTTCTGTTCACGTTTTTCTCTCAATTTTCAAACTGGGTTGCTTTTTTATTCAGCATTTAGAGTCGTTGGTATATTATTATAGATACAAGTTCTTCAGATAGAAATGGCCATGGCAATTGCCTCTCTTAAATTTAAAAGTCAAGCCTGGTGGCACATGTCTGTGACCCCAGAACTCTGGGAGGCTAAGACAGCAGGATTTCAAGTTTGTGCCCAGCCTGAGAAATTTAGTGACTTACTAAAATTTTGTCTCAAAGTAAGAAATGAAAAGGGCAGGGGCTAAAGCAGTAGTTCAGTGTGTAGGACCTGGGCTCAATCTCCAGTATGGTAGAAGAGGGGAGGGGGGGAGGAAGGGAGAGAAGAGAGAGGGGGAGGAAGAGGGGGAGGGGGAGAGAGGGAGAGAGAGAGAGAGAGAGAGAGCGCACGAGCGCCATACTGGTTTCCTCTTTCCTCACGTCACTCTTCTCCCCTCCCCAGCAGCCCTACAATCTGCACATTTACACAAAGCAACAGGCAGTTACAATTACAGTCTTCCCATCGCCTTGTCTGATCACGGTTCTAAGGAAGCAGGATTATTTTCTCAAATGTCTGAAACATACCCAAAAGGAATTAACATAAATTCACTTCTTCTCTACAGATGCACTAACTTCAAAACATCAGCTCCCACCTGGGGACAGTTCTGCCCTCTGAGTAACGTCTGGCCATGTCTGCCAATGTTTTTCTTCATCGCAACTGGACGGGAGAACAGTTGCTACTAGCATCTAGTGGGTAGAAGCCAGAGCCACTGCTAAACAAATCCATAAGGTATCCTCTTACAACAAAGAATTATTTGGAAACTCTGGTTTTAATTGATTTACAGATGCCTTTTTGGGAAAGGTCATACAATGTAGTAGAAAGAATACTCACCTGAGAGCCAAAGAACCTGGGTTCTTTTCCTACACCTGCCAGTTGTATAACCTCAGACAGAGGCACTTAATATCTATCTCAAGGCCCCAAAATTCACATCTGCAGAATATAGGGCACCAACCTAAATGATCTCTACACGCTCCTCCAGTAGCAAAGAAATGTAATCCTTTGAAAACCACACAGAGCTTGGAACAGTTATAAAGATATTCTTAGGTTCATTACCGAAAGAATTTTACAAGATGGTGACAAAGACTGGTACACGGGACAAGTCGCTGAGAGTATCTCAGTGAGAGCAGGAATCAACTGCTGGTCTCTGTGGCCACTCTGCTCCCCAGAGAGGGAGGTGAGCTCCCAGCACCTGCCCATCAGTCTTGGGATCCTGGGGCTCCTTAAATAAAGTCTGCCTGCCAACGGGGACTTTGGTCCTGCCCTTCATTCCACAATCACTGGCTCAGCATCAGTGACACAGACCTCAGCTCAAAGGCAACCTAAATTTTCACAGCAGAGCAGGTAAAAACCCTTCCTAGACCAATCACCAAGCTGGTCTCCAACTTGAAAGCAAGATTATGCCAATGACACAACGTCTTTGAAAATCTTGATAGAGCTCCCAATAAAGAAGTCAACTCACAGGGAGAGGGGCCAGGACCCACCTCAGTCAGACAACAGCCCTTGCTGTAGACCTGGGCTATACACGTCCTGACTCTTAATCAAGTTCCTGCCACTCACCCTCCCTCCCCCCACCTTGGAGGGAAAGATGATTCTCTAATAATTCTTACAACAGCTGTTCTGCAGGTTAAATGAGGTTGAAAATTGCTCCTGTGGGCCCCTGCAAGAGCCAACATCTCGGACAGCCCATGGGCAAAGTTCTTTAATTTCAAACTGACTAAAAATTAGAAACATTAATTAAGGAGGAATATTTACCAAGAGCACCCTGCTGCTCAGGAGGCCCAGGAGCTGCCCTTCCACATTCCTGGTGAAAGCAATGTGACTTCTGCCTTAGTTTATAGGTTAAGAGGAGGGGCAAGGCCAGTCCGTGGTGAGGGGGAGGACATGATGCCCTTCACAGAAGATGGATCTGAAAGGAGATTTGGCAATTTTCGGTGAAGACAAATCAGTAGGCACCACCATCTCTCTTCCCTACTTCTCTTCAGGGGATGGGAGGGAAGTGGAGGGAAGGAAGGGAGAGTGCAAAGATGACACCCAGGATGTGAATGTGAATATGGGGGCCTCTGAGTGTCCACGCTTTCTCTCATCTCCCACCTCACTTGCTTTTCCTCCCTCCTGTCCAGCCAGCACATGGTGGGACCCCAGGAGCTTTTCTCTTACCTCCTTAGTCCCCTGCCTGCGTATGCCTGAAGCAAAGCCACTGCAGACTTTTGCAAACACTTTAACTGATCACAACATCCGCCCCAAAGCAAAGAGCCCTATTCATTACCAGCTTAAAGACTGACAACAGTAGGCTCCATTAGAGATGATCCTAACTTCTTGTTTAATCAGGCCCCTGCTTTTCCTGCTGTGTGCATGGGTGTGCTCATGTGGCTGTGTGCAAGGAGGTGGTGTTGCCACAACCAAAGCAAGATGTACATTAAATTCCTTGGTACTAAAGAATGCTCCTTTCACTTTTTCTCTTCTGCTCTGCCTGCCGCCCTCCTTCCTAAAGCCAGTTAGCAATACAAGCTGGAAGGTTGCTGGGGGTTTTATTCCCAAACGCTGCACTGGAAAACTTAATTCCTTTTCTCAAGAAAGAGCTCAGCCCTTCGTCCTCTGGGTCCCCAGAACTTCTGTTCCCCTCAACGCTCAGAGGCCGATGGTTCCAGCTTCTAGTTCTATGTCACAAACCACATCTGTAATCCAGACAATGCTTTATCTTGGTCCCACTTGTGTGCATCAGGACGTGGAGAAGCAGCTTGGCCAAGCAGCACGTGCCGGGGCTGCCACTGCTGCCATGACGTGCTGGCTCGGGCTGCGGTCATCTGAGGGCTTCACGAGGCTGGACATCCAAGATGGCTCACTCACACCCTGGCAGGCGGTGCAGCCTGTCAACCGGGGGCCCAGCTGGAGCTGTCACCAGAGTCTCCACGCGTGGTGCCTCTAGCGTGGTTGTGTCGGGCCGTCAGCTTCTTTCTTGGCAGCCAGCGTCGCTCAGAGTGAACAACAGTTGCCTGGTCACTTTTCTGGATCCAGCCACAGAAGTCACACACTTCCACTGCACTCTGCTGGCTATCACCAGGAAGCTTGGCCTGTACTCATGAAAGCTCGCTGCCGAGATCAACTCCCAGTAAGATGAGAGGCATTAACTCTCAGGCGTGTTCTAACACCCCAGATCTGTTTCCAGCATCTAGCAATCCTCAGTTACTTGAGGTTCAACACTCTCTCTCTCAAACCTACCCTCCTCTCCGGTACATAGTAGGTACTTAATGAAGGCAGAAACGCACCAGTGAGCTTCTCGAGTAAGGCTCTTCCTAGACCCAGGTTCTGAGAGCAAAGTTGACTATTCCAGGGCCTGAATTTCTTTCATTGCTCCAAGGAGCACACTACACTCAATTCTCATGGGCTCGTGGTTAGGAACAGAGTTATGAGAAAGGATTTGTTTATTGTAGAAAGGCAAGACTGTAGTGAAGGCACCATGTGGCCCGTCACTCCTGGTCCACCCAACTGCAGCGCTTGGCCCCTTGTGGATACTGATCCTCTGTCACCTCACCTGGGTGCCAGGCCTGGAGGACCTGTCCTCATCCTGAGATCTTCCCAAAGAAGCGGGTGGGTGTGTGTGGGTGTGTGTGGGTGTGTGTGTGTGTGTGTGTGTGTGTGTGTGTGTGTGTGTGTGTGGGTGTGTGTGTGTGGGTGTGTGTGTGAGAGAGAGAGAGAGAGAGAGAGAGAGAGATTCAGAACCTGGACTTTGCGGCCACAGGAAGTCCAAGTCCTGACTCTCTCCCCCTGCAGCGTAGCCTTGGGCAAGTCACTTGATCCTTCTCTGCCTCCTTTTCATCCCTAAAATGGGGACAGTGACAGTAAACCTCCCACAGTCCTGAAAATTGTATGAGTCAATATTTACTGAGGAGTCACAGTGCTGGCTAGTACAAAGCAAACACAAAGCAAATGTAATCAAGCCTTCCCAGATCTCTCTCTCCTCTTAACTCCATATTCTACCCATAAAAAACACACTTCAGGTTCCCCAAAAGGCTGAGTTTTTATGCACAGCCATGATGCTCCCAATGCAACTTCCTCAGAAGGGGACTGATCTTTAAAGGACTGCACTCAGGGCCTGCTACAAACCACACTACCGTCAGTGTTGGTGACTATGATTCCATTCTGCCTAAAGTACTTTTCCTTTCGTTGTTTGGTTTGGTTTTCTCTCTTTTGTTTTTGTTTTCCTGTACTAGAGATCGAACTCAGAGCCCGGCTACAACCCCAGCCCTCTTTTTATTTCTCATCTGGAAACAGGATCTCATTAAGTCACTAAGTTATCCACGTTACGCCACCTTGCCTCAGCCTTCTAGAGCGCTGGGATTACAGGAGTCAGCTGTGACCTTCCCTGGCTCTGGACACTCTCCCGTCTCTCCTATTTGGCTAAATTTCACTCACCACTCAAGTTTCAGTTCAGAGAAGCTTTCCTTTCTACCCTAAGCCAAGGTCAGCTACTTTCCATGAAAGTAGGATCAGTGCTGGGCCCTGAGGGCCTTTCTATGGGTTTCAAAACTTTACCCATTCTCTGGGTAGCATATGTCTGGAGAAGCAGAATATGGGATGGATTTTAGCTGCTATCTGTCCCTTCAGCCAAGAGCTCCTGAGCAGCCACACCACATGACCATGCACCCCGCTCTCCTCCCAGTGTGCATCAGTCACACTGATCACACCCCACTAGGATCCTCCTTTCATGCATCTGTATCACTCCAGCAGACTCCGACCTCTGCTAGGCAGGCCCACACTGGCTCCAAACAAAATCCCCAGCACTTAATGCACTAGCCAACCCTTAATAAGGTCCTCACTGAGTACTGCTGAATATATAAACAGATTAGAAGACAGGACCTGGTCTTGTGTCTTTTCCTTTCTTTGAGGTTTTCAGATCTTCCACAATGTCCTGTAGAAACACAGAGCCACTGAATAACAGATTTGGATTTTTTATCCTTACCTACAAGCTTGTGGGTTTTGTTTTCGGTGGAGAAACAGACACAGGGCACTTTGCAGGCTCTTCATTCAGGCAGTATTATCATGGAGGCTCCATCTGGCAAGTGTGCCCTGCTTCAGGGCCCTGTCCAGGTGGCTAATGGTACCTCTGGA
Organism: Ctenodactylus gundi; assembly: GCA_004027205.1. Classification (NCBI taxonomy): domain Eukaryota; kingdom Metazoa; phylum Chordata; class Mammalia; order Rodentia; family Ctenodactylidae; genus Ctenodactylus; species Ctenodactylus gundi. The sequence continues at coordinate 22,681 of PVKB01005596.1, read as the reverse complement.
AATCAGCCCCCTCCAGCAAACGGCAGAGAGCTATCAGAGCCCAGCTGGACAGAATGTTCACTGAGCAGTTCAGACAGCACTGAATGAGAGGGCTGCCATGAAGTACTGTCCCCACAGCCAGACGGCAGCAATCAGAAGCCCCACACCAGGCAGGCAGGTGCACCTCAACACAAACCTAGTGCACTTACCCAGTGCTAAGGCCAATCACAGAAGTCACTCTGAGCCCTGTATTTTGGAAGTTGGTACTAGCTGTCGCTAGTTTAGGAGAGACAAAGCAACAGGCCATCTCTCCTGGTCAATTAAGGTATGGCTCTCAGGGTGCCTAGGTGAAGGGTGGGTGATTAAAGGTGCCAGGAAGACACCAAGCTCCCTAGTGGCAGGGGCAACACCAACTAGGCACCAGGAAGCCCGGTCAGAGCTCTGGCTCCACCTTCCTGGACGAATCATCTTCACCTGTGACTGCACCTATGTTCTCAATTGTTAGCTGGCAACACAGAGCCTTTCTACGTGCAGGGATTATTTTGAGGGTAAAACCAGACAAACATAAGTCATGGTGATTTGAAAGCAAATTATTCTCAAAGCTTTTCATATCACTGAGTTGTACAATTCTCTGCACCATCGCCGTACCTCCAGGAGCGATCCTCTCGCACTGTCTTATCCACCAGTGAAATAGGACTTCTCCAGGCCCATCCCCAAGTCGAGGGGCATTGAGCATATCAGGTATTTTCTCAGGTCCTCAGAAACTCAGTAATGCTCCTGTGTACAGGAAACTCACTGAGGGATTTGCTTAACTGAGTGTAAGTATGTGTGTTTATCTGTGTGACACACACACACACACTTGCTATTAGTGTCTTCAGAGATCAAACCATGGATCAACAAAGAAATGCTCTTGGTTATGGGGGCCAAATGGGTAGAGCAATTATGTATCAAATTTTATTATACTCAAAATAAGGCTCTAAAGCCTTGGCTGATGCAGTCCACTATATTTTAGGATTATTTGAAGTGTTAAAATCTAGTCAAACCCAGTAATTGCAAGAAGGAATTTTAATATAATATGCTCTATAGATCATAACGGTTACTTCACAGACCCTTTCCTTGAGTGAGCCTCACCCACACAAGGATATACCTGCCAACAGTGACAGGGGCCATGGGACTCATATCTGACTTGACTTCAGTAAAAGACATTTGAGTCAACGTAAGCATGGCTAGAAAAAGTTGGTTTGTTAATCAAAACAAATTTCAAGCAAGGAACCATAGAAAATGACATGTGAATAGCTACATTTTATTTTAATGTAAATCATGTAAGGGTATACTTATTCACTGCTACTTTAACTTTGATTCTGCTACTTTAACTTTGATTGACAGTCTTTCCTCTACACAAAAGTCTACAGATTAACTTCCCAAAGTCTTCTTTGCCTAAGTCACACATTAACTCTGATATCCAGTTCTATTTGCTTCAAGCTAGTTAAGAATTACTAGGAAATCTGGATGTAGAGCCCTTCACTTACCGTAGGAGGGCTCTGCATCCAGGTTACCCAGCAAATGGCTTTTAGTTCTTAATTTCCCTCTTTTATTCCCTGCTATCTTTCTCACTCCTAACTCATCAGCAACTTTTTTTTTTTCACAACTCGCATCAATTTTGGCCCAAGCATTCCACTTCATTTTGTAATGAAGGAGACTAAATGTTGAACACTCAGAACAATGCCTAGTACATAGTAAGTGACCAGTGAAAATTATTTTTTCCTCACTCGCATTTCATCTATATGTAATACTTCCTTCATCACAATAACAAATGTAAAGAGCACATACAGGTTTAGGAGCTCACACCATTGGCTCCTGGTATGAACCCAGCACAAATGGAGGCAAAAGCATTCTGGTAGCACACAAGACAACAGCAACACAAGCAGGCAGTCGCGTAAGCATTAAGGTGTACAAAGGAATGAAGACCAATGAGCAAGTTGAATGGAGGCCACTTATTTGGAGCTTCTTCCCTGATTAGGTCCTTCTAGTGACCTCCCCTTCCCTTGTGGACGCCATCCCCACGGCCAGGGCCAACAGGGAACGTAACACAGGCTGTGACCTGCACAGGAAATCAGTGAAGGACCAAGTGGGGGCTAAGCTCCATCCCGTGCCTTCTCCAAGCCACACATCCTGGCATGGCACTCACCCAAAGGAAGAGGCCCCCTTTCTTCAACCCCCGCACTCATCCCCTCATCCTCCTTTTTACTCTCTGTGCTCACTCAAGCCCACACATTCCCCTGACTACAATAGAAGCTTCGAGATTGATTCACCACAGCATACTCTAAGTGATGTCTTCAGTAAAATCAATAGCATGGCCCAATAAAAAAACATTTGCAAATACAATGTGATGTTTCTTTCAGGCCTCATCTGTGACGGCTAGAGCTAAACCACCATAGACAGTAACTCTAAGCTGAACCTAGCTGCGTGCCTGGCTAAGCCCCAAGGCTTTCTGTCCCTCTCATCTCACTCGCAGAGGCAAAGGACTCTCATGTTCTCTGAAAAGGACTTAGATTTCTACTGAAGACCTAAACTCACAGCAATAAATGAGGTTATAATGTGTAGAGTGCATTTACTTTTCAAAATACATAGTCAAAACTTCCCTTGTGCAGTCTTCTCTTAAAGTACTAGAACTGCAGGAATGTTAGAATTCTGAGTAGACTGTAACCGCTTGAGTTATGTATTCTTTTAGTAATAAAGGACTTAATCATGTTCCCATTCTTCAAACCACCTTCTCATTCTTATAAATCATCACTTGTCTGTGCTTTATTTTAGACAGACGTAATAGAGCTAACCCACAAACAGACGAGTGTTAAAATCTACATCAACCATTGCTGTGGTCTGGATTCAGATGGAAGCCCCTGGATCACATGTTAAAGGCTTTATCCTTTAGGTAACAACAGGAGGTTGGAAATTTTAAGAGTGGAATTTTAAGCATTTCAATCACCAGCACAGAAAGAAGGCAGGCAGGCAGGCAGGCAGGCAGGCAGGCTGAAAGCCTGGCATGGTGGCACAAGCCTATAGCTTCAGCGCTCAGACGACTGAAACAGGATGATCACAAGTTCAACGTCAGCCTGGGTTACATCATCAGATTCTGTCTCAGAATGAATGAAGCTCAATGGGAGATACATGGACAAGCGGAAGCCCTACCTTGGAAAGTATAAAGGTAGTTCTAGACCAACCTCTCGGTAGGACTCACAAGAAGGTTGCTATACAATCCTGTACCTGGCCCCACCCACCGCCTCTGCCTTCCTGCTGACAATGCGTTCCTGCGGGTGCTCTCACCACTGTCAACTGCCATCTTCCAGAATGTCACACAGCTGAGAGAGCCCTCCATGTCTGAACTGAGGTAGGCACCATATTTAAAGGCTCCAGAATGATGAGCTAAATAACCTCACTTTATAAAGTTACATTGTCAAGTATTTTGCTATGGTAACAACAACAACAAAAAATTTGACTGAAGCTAACAGAATTCTCATAAACCAAACCCTGAGCTAAAAACAGGGAGGAGAATTATTTCCCAACAGGCTTTAATGCTCACAAAATGAGAAACACAGAAAGAAACTGGATGAGGGCTAGAGTCAAATACAAATCTTCTGACTTCTAATCCCAGCGGCTGCACTATCTTCTCAAGCTCTAATTTTATAGTTAAATGGCTTAACCAAGGCTTACCGGTTTGAACTCAAAATTAAAAGACATCAGATTCCACTAGCACAATCTCTGGTTTTTTTTTTTTTTTTGTCTCTAATGAAAATTTGCCCAATTAAAATTTCAACATTGGTTGGTCTAACCCATGGAATCTTGGCTTTCAGCCTGAAGATCTTGAAAATATTTGACTAACTCAGGAGCTCCTACTGCAAAGAAAGATTAGAGAGTCCTTTCCAGCAACAGTAAACTTGCATAAACCATCACCATCTCACCAGGTACCAGCATGGACTCGATTTAGCTTATGTATATTGCACTTCCATTAGGGCCAGGGCCACCCAAGTCATTGGATGAACATACTACCATCAAGATGGCCCTGGCTTCATTTATGAATAGCAAGCTCAGCAAGAGTAGGCTGCTGTGACGACTGAGGGGAGAGGCTGAACTTGAGGTCCTGTGTGAGGCAGCACTATAGGAATGCCAATTAGGCTGGTAAAGGAAGCCCAAAACCAGCTCTGGTAAGGTACCCAAAACACTAACTAATACTGCCGGGATTAAACCAGCTATCCTCCTCCGCAATCAACAGGACTGGCCTGAGAGCTATGGGTTTCAATTTCATAGACTCAAACTATAAATAATAAATACAGAGAGGAAAGAGAACAGAAAAACAATAGACTTCACCTCTTTCCCTGCTCTGCAAAAAAAGGCCGCAATGTTCAAGAAAGCAAAGGGTGGAGAAGAGGAGGAACAGAAATATGACGTACCCTGTGCCCTCACGGGTTAACAGGGCAACATACAGGAAAAATATGGCAGGCAGACAGGAAGAGACAGCTGGGTCTATGACTAACTCCCAGGGTGTCCTTGGCACCTGCTCAATCTGGAAGCCCTTTGGCTTTGAAAATATGAATGGCATGTCATTAGGGTAAATCAGCTAGAAATATTTTCCTGGGGATTAAATGAGATAGCATCTGTAAAGCACCTAACACAGATCCAGGAATTTACAGGGGCTGCAATTATGGTAGCTTTTTAAATGAACGAACTGAGGAAAATGTCAGCACCATGCCCGGAGTCTGGCAGGTATCCAAAACTGTTGGTCGGCATTAGGAAGCTGTACGTAGGGAACATACACAGGGAATGCAGAGTTGAATGGGACTCTGGTGTTAAAAGCAGTAAAGGAAATCAAAGACGTTGACAGGAACTGATCAGCATCTGTCTAATGAATAGTAAGAATCTAATAACTGGCCTATATTTGTCACTTACCAAGGGAAGATGTGACATGAGAAATAACCAATCCCAGCCAACTCACGGAGACAGATACCTCTGGCCTCAGTTTCCCATCTCAAAAGGATGAGATCAGACAGATGATCTCCATGTCCCTTCCAGCTCTCAGATTCTATACTTCTGTGATTCACTCAACTAATGAGATGGGTGCAGGAAATAATCAGACCATGTACGTGCATGGATGCATGTGTACATGCAGGGGGTATGCATACAAACACACTCATGTCATCAGTGGCCGAGGCAGCAAGTGCTTCTTACACACCAGCCCACGTGGACCAAGAGGCAGAATGTCAGGAATTAACAACCATCACTTTTTTTTTTTGGTAACTGATTCTCTGCCTCTCATCACACGGGCAGGCGCACAAGCCTGGTTTTAATTAAGCAGAGCAACAACTGCACCCCTCTAACCACCAAAGCTTTGATCTTCCTGTGGGGTGCATTTCTGCACCGTTGACCACACTCCAACAGCCTGAAACACAAACCAGCGAGAGCCTTTGACAGCTCGGCCTTGACAAAGCCCCCGTGGCCCCTTTGCAGGTATGTGTAACAGTGTGGGCCCCCAAGGGCGCAGGCCAAGGGGAAGGCATGCAGAAGGCGCAGCCGAGGCTCCTGCTGCAAAGCACCAATCGCTAGTTGGAGAAGCTACTTCACTTAAAGAGCCTTAAACACGTGCCCAAGAGTCATTTAATTAGTACACATGCAAAAGGATCTTGATCAAGAGAAAAGTGTTCTGTCTTGGGGAAGCAATTACGTTGAAATTCATGTTCACTGAGAGAAGCTTTCCAAGAGGGGAAAGCTCTCAGAATCAGGTCACCAGTGTCTAAATATCACAAGAGTTGACCAGTTTAAGTTACAAAATATTTAGTAGGAAAGATTCCCCCTCTCTGGACTACATCTCTTCCCCAAGTATTGAAGAGTCACTAGAGGAAGTTTCAGGTTTAATAAAAAGCAGCAGCCCCAATCTAAATGAAGAGGTTGAGAATGCTACAAGCAGACACAGGCTGGGCTGTCGGAGCAGCTTGTGAAAGCAGAACAGAAGAGCTGGAATTACAGTGTAGTTGGCCTCGGCAGCCTCCTCAGATACAGCTTGCGAGACGCCAGAAGTAGCAGCCTCTTCTACATGGCTGTAAGTTTAGTGTACTGTTTGATTAGACACAAAGACCAGTGTGCACAGGGGCAGAGGCAGGAGGGGTGACCCGTCAGCAGAGCACTGTGAGACACACCCACTGTTTCCGGGATGGACTCCACAGTGATACAGCACCCACCCCTCCGTGAATGTTCAGGATTAAGTTAATAACATCACAGGGAGCAGGGCAGCAAATTTCAAAGGTGGGAGTGAGTTGGAAAGGATGGGCCAGAAGATACTAGAGGATTCAGAGACAGGCATGGACAGGCTTCATCTGGGAGAGAGTTAGAAGTTGGGGAGGCCTTGGGCAGCTCCAAGAGAGACTATGTCGACGTGATCTTTCTGACTTCACAAAGCAAAAATTTCCACCAGAAGAAACACCATGGAAGATAGCTCTCGTGATGCCATTCTCCAATCCAAAACCAAACAACTTTCCCGCTGCCATGGAGAAGAGGCACCTTCGCTAGACGGCAAATAACGCCTCTTACCATATAAGCCTGACACGGAGGCTTCCGACCCTAGTTGCTTTAAACGACTCTTGTTCCCAAGGAGAACTCACTGCTAGATACTAAGTTACTGCTCGATCAGTACAGCCCGCATTTTCCCAGCTCTCGATCTGTTCCTTCAGCCTAAAGCTTTTCCTTGCTTTTTTTCCTTCTTGGTTCTTTATTTTTCTTTTTTGAGACAGGGTCTTGCTCGGCAGTTCAGGCTGGTTCTCAACTCACTATGTAATCCGTGGTGACCTCAGACACATAGCAATCCTCCTGCCTCACTCTTTCAAGTGCTGGGTTTACAGACGTTTGCCACTACACCCAGTTCATACAGTGCTGGGGAATGGAACCTAGGGCCCTGCACTTTCTAAGCAAGTACTTTAACCACTGAGCTATACCCTCAGCCCTCTCCTTGTTTTTACTGACTGATTTTCAAGGGCCAGATGGCAGAAGCCCTACTCCACAAGCAAAGTGTGCCTCCTGGGCACCGGGCACTGGGCACAGCTCCAGAAGCCGTGCTAACTCTAACTCTGCCTGTGTCTGTAGCCTCCTGTGCACGTTGATCTTTTCCAAAGGACTTTCAATTTCTTGGGGACAAATATCTTTTGTGAATGTTCATGTATTTCCTAGAAGACATGGTGACCTCCTCAAAGCAGCTGGTTACTGCATGAAGAATCCTTACCCGATATTGAGTTTAAGAAGAAAAATGACAATTGCAACCCTTCACCAATTCCCAAGGTGCCAGTATTAGATATTAAATACCAAATCCCAGGGTACACAGGAACCCAGAAAGGTGCTCAAGAGGAACCATCTCATAGGCCAGGTAAATTCTCACAAGACCTGGCCACAAGGAAGTGGCATGAGTTCAAAGTTCTGTCTTGCAAGACAAAGTTCCACAGAATGATATTATTCTTTGGGATTGCAACACAAAATAGGAAAAATGAACATGACAAGTTCATCAAGTGTGTGTCAGGTTGTTGGAGGGGAATGAAAGGGAGTGGTGGTGGGTATGGGGTTCCTTCTTAACCGTGGTATACAATGAACACGAACAGCTTTGAATATACTAAAAATGATCAAATTCACACCACTGCTGGGTAATTTGTATGGTGTATGAATGTTATTTTAAGAAGTACATCAAGGAAAGAAAGCTACCTTACTAGGAAAGCAACTGGAAAGTGGTCAGGTCAGAGACTGGGGTGATCTCACACCCTGGAGAAAGGGAGACAGTCGGTCATGGTATTCAAACGCTCCTCCAACCACCGCTGTGTAAAACCAGCAGAAGAGGGCTTGATGGCACAGGCCGCAGTCCCAGCACTCTGGGAGGCTCAAGTAGGAGCACTGCCAACCAGCCTACACAACGCAGTGACTTAGACCCTGTCTCAAAATAAAAGAACACTGGGCTGGAGCTGTAACTCAGTGTAAACACCTTAGATTGAAAAAATAAAAGACACCAGACACCAGGTGGAAGTAATAACCCTGAAAGTACTGTTTACCTTAGCTGTAAGACTAAGCCTCAAGTCAGGCTCTCCACAGTAAAATCTGAGCCCACGGTATCAGCATGAGGAACTTAGAAGAGCTTTCCTCCAGACCTACTAAACAGATTATCTTTGGGCAGGGCCCAGCAATCTGTGTGCATGTGGCACCAGGTGGGGGGGGGGGGGGCACTGGGGAGGGTTACTGTTTATTGTTTTGTATATTTTGTTTGTCAGTACTGTGAATTAAGGCCAGGGCCTACTTCACTGAGCGACAGTCTTACGAAGCCACTAAGTCACCCAGGCTAGGCTCAAATTTGTGACCTTCTCTGCCTCAGCCCCTCGGAGCCCTGGGATTACAGGTGTGCACCACCATGCTTGTTTGCAATCTGTATTTATCAAGCCCTAATAGATTCTGATGAATAGCTTAATTCTCAAGGGCACAGACTCTGGAGCCAGACTGCATGCATCTGAATTCTGCCTCATTCTCTTACTTGCTCTGTGAAACTCATCTCCACGCATTATTCCTCACGTGTGAAATGGAGAAGATGAGTGTTCTCACATGTGCGGAGGTTATCACAAGGATTCATTACAAGGCTGTTAAAAGTGAAGAAGGCCTGGAGGCAAGCTCCACGGCTGCTACTGTCTGGATCTAAAGTGCTCCCCACAAACGCCATTGGAATATAGTAGATAACTGGGGAACTGTGCACTCTTGAGACATAGGACCTGGCTGGAAGGGGCAGATGTTTGGGGGAACCAGAAAGGGCTGTGCTAATTTGCTGAGATTGAGAGCTGCCCAAGGCACAGCTGTCGGGTTTTTGGTATTGAGGTGTCAACCAGGAGGTAAGGGAGGGGCACTCACTCGGGTGGGGGGGGGGGGGCAACTGGCATCTTGAACTAAGGAAAGGAAGAAAGAAGAAACATTGCAACAGCTTCTTCCTGGTACAGCTCTATCGTTACCTCAGTCTCCAGACATCACCTTGCTCCAGGCTGACTTTGTTCCTTGGGTTTCCTGCTGGCAATGCTGGAAACAGTTTGCACTGTCGCCAGCTGACACAAACGGACTGTGTGAGACCTTCTGAAACTCTGAGCTAAAATGAATCTCTCCTCCTTTAAGTTGTGGAGGTCAAATATTTTGCCCAGAAACAAATAAGTAACTTTCTTGGCAGGTGCAGGGCACTGGGTTTGATTCTCCAGCACCACAACAGGCTGGTCATGGTGGCACATGACACACCTGTAGAAAATAAATAAATAGACAAAAAATAAAGGCTTGCACCACTGGGCCCAGCTCAAAAAAGAAAGACAACTTTGTGGAGAGGGAGAGGGAATGTAGGGGAAGTAAGGAGGGAGAAGGAAGTAAAAATGACCAAGGTCAGACATGTAAACACATAAATTTCTCAAGCTGATATGATTATGTATCACAAATGCATGTTAATAAAAGAGAAAAAATAAAAATTTATAAAAACAGATTGTTAATAATTCATCACAAGCACTTCTAACAGTGCCTGGTACATAATAAAGTCAGTAAAGACTTGCTTTTTAAGAATTTCTACAATCAGATTCAGGGTGAATCTCACATTCAACCTTTCTAGGATAAACTAACAAATCCGAGGCAGGCTGACAGGATCAAAACACGGGTGAGAACCCACGGAGGGCCAAGCTTACTGCAGCTCTGTGCAGAAGCCCTTCCCCGCCGCCACCCCCGCCAGACACGCCAAAGATCACAACATTCTCCTCCTCAACCTCCCCGAGGAGAACAGAAAAGAACTTCTACTCTCTATGAAAGAGCAGAGAGGATAAAATGCTTTTTATAAAAGAAGCAAAATAAATCAATTCCAATAACAGTCTTCTAACCCCCTGGTGCCCGAAACAAAGAAAGGAAATGAACGACGCCAAGCATTCCAATCACAGCCATTACCAAGCAGTTTTTAACAGAAAGTGAGTAAGCCACCATCTTGTACCCCATGAACTCAGACAGATTAGGGATACCCAGTCTTTTCAAGCTCAGAATGGCAAGAGCGCTGCACCTTACACACGTGAGTTCATGTGCACACTGGAGTCTATCCCATTTCCCGTATACCCCTTTTCATTTCAAACTTATCAACTTGAGGCTCAAGGACCTGGACTCCCCATAAGTTCAGAGCTATGAGAGCACAGACTTTATAAGAACTCTGTGCTTATGAAAGAGAATGTGACTGAAAGGTGGAGGGTATAGCTCAGCGCAAAGGCTATGAATTTAAGTAAATATCAGAAAATACATAAGTGTGGAAAGAAGAAATGAAAAATACCCACACCACCTCCTGAAGATAACTATTGCTGTTATGTTCGTATATTTCCTATCATTCTTGATAGGACCTGTTTGGAGTTTTATTGGGTCATGGGAAATCAACATTCTGTTCATTCACAATTCTGTATGTTACATAAGCCTTCTACCCAAATTCCTGCAACTTTAAAAACATTGTTTTTAATTCCGTGTAATACCCCATTATGTGGCCATGTTACTACAATCTTATGCCAGTTATCAATTTCAGCTTCAAATGTATGCTTTGCCCTTTGTTTTGAATATATTGCATTAAATAAACTACTGAAATTCAAACAAAACATGAAATGCACTACATCAAAAGCTTAAACTTCTGTGCATCAAAGGACATGGTCAAGCCCAAAAGCAAATCTAGAGTGACAGACAATGTTTGCAAATCATACATATGGGACAGGTTAAGATCTATAATATTTATAAAGAATTACAACAACAACAAAACCAATAAGCCAAATAAAATGGCAAAAACTTAAACATTTCTCCATTGGAAAGGTGTCCCACATTACTAATTATCAGAGAAATGGAAATCAAAACTATAATGGAGCATCACCACACACCTATTAATGACAGTCAATAACAAAACAAAAACTCCACAAGGGTTGGACAGCTTGTGAAAAAATAGGAACCCTGTGCAATGTTAGATGTAAAATGCCACACCTGCTAAAAGAAACATTACGGTGGCTTCTCAAAAACCTACAATTATGGTCCAGCAATTTCACTTGTGAGTACATATGCAAAAGAACTGGAAGCAGGGTTTCCGAGAGATATTTCTATACCTGTGTTCACGAAGGTATTATGCACAATAGACAAAAAGTAGGAGCACTCAAATTATCCATTGACAGGTGAACGTAGACACAAATTATGTTACACACACAAGGGCATATTATTCAGCTTTTAAAAGGAAGAAATCCTGACACGTGCTACGAGAAGGATGAAAGGCTAAGTGAAATAAAGCCAGTCACAAAAAGACACATACTGCAGGATTCCCCTTCTACCAGGTACCCAAAATATTCAAAGTCACAGAAACAATAGGACCATGGCTGGCTAAGACTGGGAGGAGGAGAAAGAAAGGAATGTCAGATAGGAAAAATAAACATGTTCCGGAAGTTAATTACTATCAACTGTACTCACATTAAAAATAGTTGAGATGATAAATTTTTATGTTGCATTTTGCAATTAAAAATTGGTACACCTGATTCTCTTTAGTTTTCTAATATGGCTACTAAAAACTCAGAAATTCCTCATGCTTCTTGCATGATACGGCTAGGGAACAAGCTGCTTTGACCATCACTGTTGCCAGCTGGCCAGATGCCAAGCCCTGTCAACAGAGGGTGCTGACGGGGCACAGCGGAAGAAAGGGTTCCTCTTCCTGCTTCCAATGCTTTTGTTCTTGCTTCTAAGGCACAGCAAGCAACTTCCTGGCCAATGGTACAGGAAAGATATGGTGGCACACAGCCCCTTCATCCAGCTTTGCTGGCACAACAGCAGACCACGTCCTGCGGACCAACTGGGCTGTGGCACCCCAGCAAATTCTATATACGTGGGGGGAGGAGTGAAGAAGCAATCACTGTGCAAGGAACCCAGAATCTGAGCTCTGGGGCACCTTCCATTTTACCCTTCTTGAGTATTCCTCCTCCGCCCTGAAGACAGAGGCTGCTATGCTACTCTTGCACATTAGCCAGCTTTCCACTACAGTATTAAAACACCAGAGGCAGTTTAGTAAGAGAAAGGTTTATTTTTGGCTCATGATTTTGAGGGTTTCTGCCCATGGTCATTGGCTTTGTTGCTTTGGGCTTCGGAGAGTATGGGACATCATGGGAGGTACATATTGCAATGGACACCTGCTTAACTCATGGTAGGCAAAGACGGACAGAAAGGACACATGACCCCCCTTCCAAGCCCCCCACCTCTTTTAGGTTCCATTTGTGCCACAGGCTGGAGATCAAGCCTTCGCACATGTCCTTTGGGGAACACATCCAAACCAGAGCATCTTATGTGCTTCAAAGTTCTCATTATCTCTCTAAGTAACTCAGTCTCCCTCACTAGTTACTCATTCTTGGTATTAAAATTTCCTTCAAAGAACGATTTCTGCCTAACTGGGTCCCAGTGGATGTAACCAGTAATGAGGAAAAATAAGTTGCTGAAGGAGTGTGAGAGAGACCGCAGCAGCTGCAATGTCCCCTCCATTTCCTACGGCTCTTCTCAAGTGCTGTCACCCCTCTCCTCCACTTTCGGTTTCCCAAGAGCAGATGCGTATACACTACTATTCTCGGATTATCATTTAGGGAGCACTTTATGAAGCCAACTGAAGAGTCAGTCACCAACAACGTCTTCCACCATTCATTCCACAAATATTTACTTTAGCTCCTATGACGGGAGGGCAACATCCCGAGTGTCTGGCAGAGAGCAGTGAAAAGGCGAAGAGAAAGGCCATGGGCAAAAAGAGAAGTTAACAGAAGACGCAGAAACTCTGGCTTCAAGGAAAACCTAGCAAAATACAAATAAAGGATCTGCAAAGCAATATAATACCATATGAAATAAATTAAAAAGAAGTAGATATGTCAGGTACTCTAATTCGCCATAGGAAAATATATGAAGCAAACTAAAAGAATTTTTTGTAACATTTTCTCCCTCTCTCGAGTTTTTCCGCCCCCGTAGGAGAAGCAAAGCTGATATTGAACCCAAGGCCTCAGGTACGCCAGGCAAGTGCTCTGCCTCTGAGCTACACGGCGAGCCAACAGTCTCTCTTCCTTAGAGCTCTTCTCAATTTCTTAGAATTCCCTCTCCTCTCTTGGTATCTATGCGATGTCCTGTTAACCAAAGCTTCTACTTTAATCAGCAGTTCAAGACTGAATGTGACCCGGATTTCTATTCTCATACTTGCTTCTGTTGGCGGCCTGAGCCACAGGCAGGGTGCACATTTCTGCAGACAAATCCTGAACACGTAGGCAGACCCAGTTCACTATTTAGGATCAGCCCCAGGGCCAAATTCACCCCAACGCCAACATTTAATAGGAAACTGAGATACTACTCATCCCCAAGAAAATTAACCCCTAGAATAGACTCTAGTTCTCTACCTAAGTTCCCCATCAGTTACTTAGGTGGACATACTAATCTCAATTAAAGTCCTTGTCTAATAACTGATGTCTATAACTCCTCTTTCCTTATGTCTTCAAGGACCTAAAAACCTAGCAAAATAGGTTCTTAGACCACCACCACAACCACCACCACCACCACCACCACCACCACCACCACCACCACCACCGCCCTCGCCGCCCCTCCTCTCTTTCTCTTTCAATATGGGAGACTGAACCCAAGAAGTTACAACCCCAGTGGTGGTGGTGATGGTTTTTGAGATAAGGTCTTGTTAAGTTGCCCAGGCAGGACTCAAGCATGCAGAGAAGACCCTCCTGCCTCAGCCTTCCAGAAATGCTAAGATTAAAGGCCTGCACCAGCTCAGCTCTATTTTTTGTTTGCTCTTTTCACTCATTCATCTATCATCTGGTTTACCTTCTTGATATAAGGTGATACATGACTGACAGCCAGTCATTGCATAGAAAACACAGTCGTGCTAATCTGAGGTCCTAAACGTTATCTTCCTCTGGAGAGGACTTACGTCTGTTGCTTGCAAGCCTGTGAGACAGAGAAAAAGAACCTTGATCTGTTTGAGTTGGTTAGAAGCTAGGGATCAGCTATGCTCTATTTCCACCTTGCCCGTATTCCCAAGATGGAACCTTCTGGGAATCTAACCTGAAAGCCTTGAGTGTTTGCCAGGGTCCCCACACCTCAGTGAGCCTCAACTCCAGCTTCCACCTCGTTGGTTCAGAGAGACAGCTGAAAGTTCCGGACACCCATGTAGCCTCTTCCCTCCCGCTTCTGAGTACGAGTGACTTAACAGATGCTAGGCCCAGCCCCACACAGGCATCTGATTCTGGTCTTCAACCAAGTGCACGGTGCACTGAAACCCTGTGTAAAGATTATTTTGAAGTCTCCGCCACCTACCCTCACCCCCTTCTCCCCTCCTACACCTCCAAATTTCCCTCCTAATTTTTAAGTCAGTTATGATTTTTGAAAAGAATAGTTCCTATATGTTTATAACAGAGAAAAATCGATTTTGAATGTGCTAACTCTACTACACACGCAAGAATTCTGCCAGGAAATGTTCATATATTATATTATCATTTCATATTTAAATACTAAAAAGCCTGCGTACTTTAGGTTCTGATTAGATTTTGTACAGAGAAAAACATTAAATAATATACCTGGGGAGGAAAAGACTAGTAGAATGGACTCCATGAACGCTAACAGTGATAACTCCAAATGTCAAAGCTAAGGATGATATATTTTTCTTTTCTTTTGCCTAAATATCTTAAACCCCTTTTCTACAGGCACACATTTATTATGTGTACCAACGGCCAGGCTGCTTTTCTTTAAGCTTTGCAACCCAAAGGAAAGATGAATGGTGTAATTTCAGGCAGCGTGAAGGCCTGTGTGCTCTCCGCCCCGGCTTCTCCAGACAAATTGGTCCTTTAGGGCTAAAAAACGTTGTGGCACACTGGAGAAAGAAGAGTTAAGGACAGAGAGCAAGGCATGTCATCAAAGGGCTATTAAGGAGGGGAGAATTTGAGAGCTCCCTGAGGGCAACACTAGCTTAGAAAGACACAAAGCGCTAATAAGGCTATTTACCACTAGTTCTTTAACTAGCTGCAGAGCTTAGTGGGAAATAGAGCCCAGAGAAGAGAGAATGAGCCAAAGGAGCCTACAGGTGAAACTGAGACACAGGTGGAGCATCCCTCACCCACATGCTTAGAGCCAGGCCTCCTGCAGATTTTGGGTTTTTTCCAAGTTCGGCATATATGTTCGACTTCATCACTTGAACATCCTTAATGCAAAAGTCAAAAACCTAGCATGTTCTGAAATCCCAAACCTTCTCAGATTTCAGAGCATCTCAGGACATTTGGCATCTGGGAAATGGAGAAAGCAAAGCCGAAGTAAAAACAGTTTGGTTCACATTAAAATTCATTTAACAACTATTAACTGACCACTCTCTCTGGTGCCAGACCCCTAGGATGAAAATACTAACCTAAGAAAAACAGCAGAAAGTGTGAACTTGCAGGTTGGGACAAGTGAGGTGAAGGTACAGACAAACAGGGTGACGGGAAGTCCCCTGCCGGAGGCAGTGTGGCAGCCACCAGGAGACCTGCAGAGGAAGTTCAAGGTCAGCCATTAATAACATTAAACTGGGCTCAATAAACACCTAAGTGAACGTCCAATGGATGCAAAAATAATTTGGTTTTGATTTCTCCATTTCCTCCATGATATTCCTTCTTTATAAACAAGAAATAAACACAGTAAGTTGGTGTCCTAGTTACTTTTTTCTTGCTGTGATGGAATACCTGGCATCTACAAATTAGTGGAGAAAAAGTTGATTTTAGCTCCGTTTCAGAAGGACACAGCCCGTTCATGGGCTGCTGGCAACAGTGGAAGCACATGGTGGAGGCGGAGGTGAGGCAGCTCCTCATGGCTTTGCAAAGAGAAAGCCCAGACTGGAAGAAGGGGAGAAAGAATAAACACTTCCAGGTCCTATTCCAGTGATGCAGCCACCCCTTCCCTTTCTAGGTTCAGCCTCAGTGTTCTGTCCCTTCCAGGTTTAAGCCCTTAATCCACCATACATCTATAATCTATAATCAACATACTCTGGTCTTCTACTAGACCCACCCGCAATCTAGCATGCACCCATAATCCAACAGGCCCCCATCTCCTAACATGGTTCCATACATAATCCATGACATCCAAATACATGACATTTTGGGGGGACATTCCAGATCCAAATCACAACAGTATGTCTAAATAATTTTATGAAAAAAACCTCACCTGAGCTGTTAGTATTCTGTGGCTGGAGCAGAGATGCCACTGGACCCACCCTATTCTACCCTATCCTAAGAACACCACTGGTTATCCAAGGATTGTGCTGTTGCAAAAGGTAGAGAGCAAGGATGCCCCACGCCTCTCAGAAATTTGGTCCCAAAATTTCCACCCTTCTGCATGAACAATGTAGCAAAGCTCAGCAAACTAGAGGTTGTAACCATTATTAGCTGGATATGTGACAGAGGAGACTGAGAAAGTGGGAGACAGAACAACTCTGCAGACTCAGAAGGCACCTTGTTCCCATTTGTGATTTGTGTCATGACAATACTCCAGGCCTTTGGGAAAGGAGGCAGCTACCCAAAACTCATGGGCAAGAATTAAGGGGAGTGAGCACAGTGGGAGAGCCTAGTCGGAGGAGACTAAGGTTAGGGCTGATATTTCTCTCCGAAGGCTCAAGATTGGCTTGCAAATTAAACAGCTGGACTTCAAGGAGAGTTCGGGGTGTGGAAAGGTGGCAGCATCACCCTCCAGGCTTCTGAGCCTAAGGCCTATCACTGGATACAAAATAATTTAAGAACAAAAAGCTAATTATTTCACTCTTTTCCCCCCCACTGAGATGCTTCTTTTTGGAGGACTACGTCCCTACTTAAGACTCTCCAGGACCCTGCTTTCACAATATAACTTAGTCCCTAGACTCGGTTCCCACTATAGCCATGTCAGTCTTAGATAAGACAATGCGGGAGGATTCTAGTCTGTTACCTGGGCACAAGCCAGGTAAGGCGGCACACTCCTGTAATGCATTTGGGGAGGCTGAAAAAAGAGGGCTACAACTTGAAGTTTAGGCTAGTCAACTTAGCAAGACCTTATCTTAAAAAAGGGTCAGGGCACTGGGGATGTAGTTCAGTACAAAGGACCTGGGTTCAATCCTCTCTCTCTCTCTCTCTCTCTCTCTCTCTCTCTCTCTCTCTCACACACACACACACACACACACACACACACACACACACACACACACACATTCATTCCTGACAACAAAACAGTTAATTCTTGTCTTTCCTAACTTCTCTCTCTCACCCTCTGCTAAAGTTGTTTTGGATAAAATCAAGTTCAAGGGGTGGGTCCATAGCATCTCCTCTGCCTTCCTAACTAGCAGTACAATTTTTTTTTCTTGTTTCTTCTCTTTCTTTCTTTCTTTCTTTCTTCTTTTTCTTTTTCATCTGTCAAGGCCATGCTATCAGAAGGTTTATACCCCTCAGCAGTCCACTTACCTACATCTAATACTGGCTTCCTCGTATTTCACCTTTTTACCAACTCCCATATTTAATTCCAAAGCCCTGTAAGTGGAATCTCGACCACCGTGAAAACCAAATAATCTCCTAAGTTTTCACTGGCAACACTGATCTCTATCAAAAAAAAACGTTTTACCGTTCTTACCAAAGCAATGTAATAAACATTCATTGCCAAGGTAATGAAGAATGTGTGAACAATCCGAAATAGGAAGGAAGCGCCAGAATACATTTCGATCCTGGAACACGTCAATGCCTTGATTATAGAAACAGCTGATAAATACGCGTGGATGAATGAACAGCCCTACAAAATCAATCCTCCCCTGTTTCCAGATCTTTCTGGCATACTTCCCAAGCGTCCCCACCTGTCTCCTGTGAACTGAAAATTTCTGGCTCTCTTTGCTTTTGGTTTTATTTTTTCACTCCTGGAAATATTCTGAGCACTTCAATGAAAAGTGTTAGAACTGCAAAGATGGTTAATTACAAGTTAATGACTCGACAGTCTTTAAACTTGTGAATGCAAAGTGCCATCTAGTACAAATTAAAATAGTTGTTTACATAAGCTTCCGAAGACTGACTTAGAGATTGCCTTCAGCAGAGTGACGCGTGATACCATTAGACAACATCCTATGAGATGCCTAGGTACAAGTAATAGGGGGTTCTTCTGACTCAGAAACAAATTTGATGTGTATGAGGTATCATACTGAGATGTTTGTCTTGACAAGTCTGCTATCAGGGATGGCATGTCTGAACCGCAAGCTACATGTTTTGAAATTTTAATCATTTCCTATACCCTACCGACAAAACTAAAACCATTAAAATGGGTGAACTAACTGGGCCTCGGGACCTGAGCCTCTACTCCTAGCACTCTGGGAGGCTGAGGCAGGAGTATCACAAATTCAAGCCCAACCGAACAACTTGGCAACTTAATGAGATCCTGTCTCAAAGAAAATGCTGTCAAAATGGCCTGGATATGTGGCTCAGTGTGAAGGTCTTGGATTCGATCTCCAGTCCCAGAACAACCAAGCAAACGAACACAGGTGACAGGAACTCAAAGAGAAAATAGTTAACGTCTTTAGTAAGAAAGGCACAGCACTCTGTGAGGCTGAGGCAGGAAGATTATAAATTCATGCCTGGTATAGGCAATTTAATGATTTTGTAAGACTCTGTCTCACAATTTTAAAAAATTAAATCAGGACTGAGGATATAGCTTAGCAAGAAGGCTCTGCTATAGAAGGCAGGCATGTACCTTATATAAATAATTATAAGTACAATTGAGCATTTTTCTTACAAATCTCTTAATCACACTTAACTGAGCCCTATCCCAACTTCGTATCGTGTTGAAATTTGTTATACTTTACCTTTGGCACTCCAGCCCTCTCAGATGCTCCTCCAAGCAGCCCTGCCTGGCCCCTGGAGCCTTCCCCTGGCTTCCCTCAGCTGCTGCAGCTCCTCAGGCCCACCCCTGCCTCGCGTGGTGTGGCGACACGCAGGCTACATCATGGCTGCTTTCAACTAATTACAGATAGTTCTTAGTCGTTCTCCCGTCCTTGACTTAATTACTCCACTTTTTCATTACAAATCTAAAAAAGGTTGGGAGGAGGGAGGTGTGGGGTAAGGGCAGCAGGCCGCAAACCACACTTCTACCCAGAGAAGGAAGCTCTCCAAAGGACGTTCTCTCCATTATAAACGAGTTTCATTAATTCACTGATCTAATTCTCATTGTAACAGAAAGTGCAACATGCCACCCGGATGCGGCCATAGATCTAGTTTTTCAATTAGGTTGAGCGATAAAAATCACCACTGAGGCAGACTCAGTATCGAATGATTTCCACTGAAATTTACCAAATGGACAAAAAATGAAAGAAAAACATAATCCCTACTTGAGGAATGAGTCACCAATATGCATCTCCCATAGGTATAAGGAATCCATGACAGATATGCCAATGCCCTTTGTCCTCGACTGCAGAGAATCCCCATAATGCAGACACCCAAGTCCACAATGAGCTCTTAGCATCAATTAAATAAAAGGTCTCTCAAATGTCTGGCAGTGCTGAGGAATTTTGATGTCTACCAGCATTGAGGTAAGTTATAATCCTGACATCCTACATCTAGAAATAAGGTCTGTAAAAAACATAAAGAATGCAGGCAGAGATAGGAGCCTATACATAGTAACAGTTTATAATGGGAAAGAATTTTTTAAAAACACAAATAATCACTGTGCCCAATGATGCCGGCCTGTAAACCTAGCATTCTGGGAGGGGGAGACAGAAGGACGTAAATTCGGGGGTAGCCTGGGGAAGTAGCCAATTGCTGAGAGCCTGTTTCAAAATCAAAAATAAGTTGAGTATGCAAATCCTGGGTTAGATCTTCAGTGCCACAAAAACAAAACAAGCAAACAAAATCCACCACATTCATAAATATTCAACGAGTGACTGAGTCAATTCTAATGCAATCTGAACCTTAATGGGGGTAATGGCACATTCCTGTAATCCTAGCTAGCTCAGAGTTGGAGGCAGGAGGATTACAAGCTCGACGCCAGTCTTGGGTATCTTAGCAAGATCCTGTCTCAAAATAAAAACTTCAAAATACCTATCAACAGACCAATGGATACATAAACTGTAATATTTGTACACAATGGAATACTATGCATCTATAAAGTCCAACAGCGTGGAGGCTTTTACAGGCAAATGGAAGAAACTTAAGAACATCATGCTTAGTGAAGTGGGTCAGAAGCAGAAGGTGAAACATTGAATGGTCTCTCTGATATGAGAGACCCAGAGCACAACTATTTCATGGAACTTAAAGTGAAACAGGGGGGGTAAGATGGGGAGGTAGGGAGGGAGGATAGGAGGAGGGACAAAAGGAGAGCAGGAAAGTCCTTGCCACCTTGACAAGATACATAGGTGCACAAAATGCTTTACTTCATTGTAAACTTTAAATTTTACACTTATACATATCAATAAAATGGGGAAGAAAAAAAACTCTAAGGGCTGGGAATATAGCTCAGTGGTAGAGCACCCTTCAGTGCAAACCATAGTACCATCAAAAAAATAAATCTATACACCAGAATTTATGAAGCCAGCAGAAAATAATGAGGTATCAGTATATAGCATCATCAGAGAGTATCTGTACTTTACCATAGAGTAAGAAGAACTAAAGTTGTAGGAGTGTATATAGTATTATCTTGTGTTAAAATTTAGTAGCTCACATTTATTGAACACTCATATTCCAGACTGTAAGTTAAAATACTGATGTATGTTTTAAATTTAATTACTAGCAGTTCTACGAGTTATTTACTATTATCTACTTGAGGCTTGAAAAGGTTTAGTTTGACTTAAATCAAAGTCAGTAAGCGGTGGAGAAAGGCTTTGAACCCTAAGACCACTGTCTAACCCCTGTGTCTGTGTTATATGCACAAGAAATTGAAAGATTATCCAATTAGTTAATGATGTCGTTCTCTCTAGAAATATGCAACTCTAAACAACTTTATCCCAGCAAGATTTTCTAGCTGTAATTCAAAAAGGGAGAAAATGAGACATAAAGATCAAGGGGGGGGGGGAGGGAAAGAGAGAAAGAGAGGGAGAGGGAGAGAAATTAAGAAATTAAAGTCATCAGGCCTGCACTGTGGATTCCTGAATAGGTTAACACCATGCAATCAGCTTAACCACCACCTTCAAAATGTAAGAATAGTATTTAAAGAAATTTTCTTTTGTTTTTTTTTTCTTGAGAGTGATCATCAGTCAACATATTCTGGATAATAAGATTCATTATCTGATAAACATATTTAAATGATGAATCATACCAGCCTCTACCCCCACACACACCACCACTGGCCCTACATGTCAAGGGCATATGTTAACAATACCTGTTGTAGTACATATACACACTGGAGTACTAGTCTGCCATTCTAGTCATACAAACAGATATAAATCATTTGTAGGTAAATGGACACAACTTGAAACCATTACACTTAGTGAGGTGAATCAGACTCAGAAGATTAAATATGAGAAACCTCAAGTATAAATAAAAAGTAGAGTCAAATAAGAGAGATGATGGGAGTCAAGAGGGGTAAGGGAAGGGGGGAGAAGGTGAGAAAAGGGGGTGCGAAGGGAACGGGAAGTTGTGATATATGTGCACAAAATCCTCAAGTTTAATGTAAACACTGTATATCACATATATATATTTAATAAAAAGGGGGTGGTGGTAAAGAAAAAACCTGTATGTGAAACTACCAAGAGCTCCCTTGGGATGAGACCATGGGATGAGACCATGGGAAAAGGATAGGTCTGCTTGGTGAAGGTACCAAGGTGTGACCATTGACAGCCAGGCGGAAAGCAACAGCCAGGGCTGTCGTAGGGGACCTAGGAAGCATCACCTGACAGACCACGGTCTGTTGTGGAGCCTACTCCATTCTGTCCAACACCCTGTTTCCTGGACGCTGTCTGTTTACATCGCTCTCTCCTTGGTAAGGCATCTACCCTTCAGCAGAAACCTAGATCTGTGTGCACGCCACACAGAGGATGCCTGCGGTTCTAGCCAGGAGAAGTGAGGTGGGGGCTACGAGATGGAAGAACCTTCCCACTCCGACAGTATCCCTCACACCCCTCCAGAAGCAAAAAAATAAAAATTTTTAAAAAAGTTATTTCACTTTGTGTGTTAATGTTTCCTCTTTCCCAGGGGCACAAGCAAATAAAAGCTGCTTTCTAAAAGGCAAAGCTTTAGGCAACTCTTTCCCAAGTCATGAGTTTTTCCATCAAGCTGCAGAGGGATCAAACTTAGTCAAGAGAGTCACCAAAGTCAGCCAAAACTCAAGAGCCTCCCCAAGTGCTCCTCCCAGAGGTGTTTCCAGGAAGGCTGGGGCTTGCCAGGCTGCCTGCTCCAGGACCCGGGGCTTCCCACCAGGGCTGATAAGCTGCTTTGAAGATTAACACCATTTCCAGCAGTTATGTGAACGAGTAATGACGGTGTACCACCTGTTATCTGAAGATGCCAGCCACAGGGACCCTACAAGAAGAAAAAGGATTCTTTTTGGTGGAAAGGGATGTCAGGGAAGAAAAGAAGAATAGAGCATAAAGGATAAATGAAGAGCTCCAACTCCAATCAATAGTGCTGGATCAACAGCACCTGACCAACAGGACTGGAATAACAGAGGAAGGGGGGAGGGAGAGGGGAGG